>CABFOV010003862.1:30583-59901 GCA_902141375.1 Timema poppense | reverse complement strand
ACTGTAGGTCCTCCATTTCATCTCACAATCACCCTACCATTACACATTAGCATAAGTGTGTATAACCCGAACAGGTAGTAAGACGCGGTGCTAATAATAATAATAATAATAATAATAATTTATATGGTGAGTCTTGTTCAGGTCATGTCACCAGAAATGCTGTAGTCAACTTGTAGTGCATAAATCACCATGTTTTATTCTCGACTCTCTTAGGTAAAGTGTAGTGTGTTTGCAAAAACAAAGATTTAAATTATGGTTCACTCAAAAGTGTATATACTTTAAACATAACAAATTATTAGTAATAATAAGAATATCCCTTTTGCCTATTAAAAAATCTCAAGACCGATTGCACTGCTTTAACAATACTATGATTTAACTTGATCTTCATGATTTACAATAATTTCACTCTTTCTAATAACAGCTTATAACTTTGCTATTTTTTTATACTTGATTAGTTTAAATTATTAGTCTTTGACATTGAGTTAATTTTATGTCAACAGATGCTAATTCTTTTCACCAAACATCTAAATGGATTGATGATGTTCGAACTGAACGTGGTAGTGATGTTATCATCATGCTAGTGGGAAACAAAACAGATCTTTCAGATAAACGACAAGTGTCAACTGAAGAGGGTGAACGCAAAGCAAAAGAACTTAATGTGATGTTCATAGAAACTAGTGCAAAAGCTGGCTATAATGTTAAACAGGTGAGCGTTTGCTTTTATTACAATTTTAGACTACAAGTTACACCTATCCACAAGATTTTATTAAAAAACAATCTATTGACATTCATAATTGACTATAGAATAAAATGTATAATTTCAACTACTATGTGAAAGTAGAATTTTGAAATCCACTTCGTAAGTATCATATTATTAGAATATCTTTTTAAAATTAATCTGATTTGATTGAACTTAATTCGATAATTGTGTTATGCTTAACTAGACATGATTGATTTGCTGATTTATTCAAATTCCTGGTTTAATCCATTTTCTTAAATGATTATCTACAATATATTAGCTTATGGGTTTATTTCCTCTAAACCTTTACTCAATTTTGAATAAACATATGAATTATAAACGTAAAAATACTAAAGTAATCACAGTTTTAAGAGGTTGAGTTTTTTACTTTAGCTATTTCGGCGAGTTGCTGCAGCTCTTCCTGGCATGGACTCAACTGAAAACAAACCTCCTGAAGACAGTATCCTTTATACATATACATATTTAAATAATGTTCACGATTTTTTTAAATTTGATAATAAACATATTTTGCTATAGCAAAAAGGGTCAGTCCATGTCAAATCAACCAATGCACAAAACCTTGATAGTATAGATATGGTTCTTTTGTTGTATGTTTGTAACTCACCACAAAATGAACCTAATTTTTTTTCAGACCACCCATTTTTGAGTTTTTGATTTTTTTTAAGTGTCAAAAAGCTCAAAAATTATCGGCCCATGATAAATTTAAAATCCATTTTCTTGGGAACTATGAGAGCTACATTAGCCCCATGACTTCTTTGGTGCTGACTGACAGCTCACAGCTGACTTCTGACAGTCAATATTTAGGTATATACCTAAATTTTNAGTGTCAAAAAGCTCAAAAATTATCGGCCCATGATAAATTTAAAATCCATTTTCTTGGGAACTATGAGAGCTACATTAGCCCCATGACTTCTTTGGTGCTGACTGACAGCTCACAGCTGACTTCTGACAGTCAATATTTAGGTATATACCTAAATTTTGGCTGTCAAAAGTGACATCTGCTAAACACATGTTTTTGCAGATATTCTAGTTCGGCGTAGGGATACGTAATTTGGTCTGGTAACTTTTTAAAGCTGTCAGTCAGCACCAAAGAAGCCATGGAGCTACTGTACACACCTATGCAAGGTGCTGTTTTAAAGATTATTAAAGGAGCTTTCATTTGATGTCTAACATGATATATTTTGAAAAAAAATAATAATTAAGCATATTTCAAAATTTCAATTTGAAATTTAAAAAAAATTAGATTCTTAAAGTCTGAAAAAAAAATCACATTTGCTTGTACATTGTTTCTGAAAATGTAGTCCAAATTTTAAGGTGGTATCTTTATGGCAACATGTTACACTTTAATTTGTTTGTAGGTGTACAACTTTTAACTTGTATGTAGTTCATACTTACATTTTGATAATTTCTTAGAGTAGTATTTTAAGAATTTTGTAATAGCAGGAGATAGTGGAACACATGCTTTCTGTGTACGTACAACACACCAGAATGTTAAACTTATGATTGGTGGAGCTAATTTAAACCAAGTGATTCTGCAAGGAGATAAGAAACCTTTAAAAATATACCAAGACTGTATGGTGAAAATTATGTGTAACCCTCCAGGACAGAGCTGTTACTTAGATGAGTGTGATTTAAGTCCCAGCATCATTGATTTCAAGGAAACTTTACTGAATAGTCATGAAGAAGAAATTATGGAAAATATAATCTACAAGCAGTGGGCTTCAGTTGATTGGTGTACTTTTGAAACTTTTTTTTACCTCTACATAGGATTTTGTTGAGGAGTTTTTAAGCCAGTTAAAAACTTTGAAAAGACACTATTTTATTGCCAAGCAGCAACCTGCATTTTTTTTTCAGATAATAAAAGTACAATGAGTTCAAATGAAGCTGTAGTGACATGTGTCTTTACAGAAAACTACTATTTTGTTTTACAAGAGACGAGGCTCAATATTTTCATTGGAATAACTCGATGGCCATTGTTCACCCATTTTTTGTTTACTACAAAGAAAATGATGGAAGTACGACACAAGAGTTTTGTTTTCATTTCAGAATGTTTAAAACATGATACAATTTTAGTGCATGCATTTTAAAGGAAATTTCTCCATTTTTTTAAAGAAGAGATGCTTCCAAACTTGACCATAATTTTCTATTTTTCTGACGGGTCTGCCACTCAATACAAATATAGGAAAAACTTTTCAAATCTGTTCACCCACAGTACTGATTTTCATGACATCCTTGCAGAATGGCATTTTTATGCCACTGCGTATGGCAAAGGGTATATGATGGTGTTAGTGGCACCGTTAAAAGGCTTGCAGCAAAAGGTAGTTTTCAAAACTCCCTGTCAAGCCAAATCATGACGCCTAAACAGCTGTTTGAGTTGGGAAGGAAGAATATCACTTCGATGACTTTTTTCTACGTAACTAATGATGAATACTTAGAGGACGAGAGCCTATTAGAAAATCGATTTGATGAAGCTGTAGCTGTAACAGGAACTTTGGAATTTCATGCTTTTCTCCCTGTGTCTGCAGAAAAAGTAGAAACTAATGTGTTTTCAGCCTTCGAAGAATCTATTTACATCTTGTAAGAGTGTGCGCAGAAGGTGATGATGTTCCACTTGAACAATGAATCGGTTTTGTGCCATGTGCTTACAATAACTCTTGGTGGACAGGATTTGTATTATCAACTGATGAAGTAGAATGTGAAGTGACAATCTCTTTTCCGCAACCATCTGGACCCACAACTTCATTCTCATACCCTAGTCGACCAGATGTAATTACTGTACCAGTAAACATCGTACTTTGCAATGTGGACCCAACAACTGTAACAGTAAGAACCTACACATGAACTAAAAAGCAGATGGAAAAGGCATCTAATATATTAGCCAAGAAACAGAAGGCTCTATACATATAGGTATGTATTTGAGTTTATATAAAAAACAAATAGACCTAAAAAGACTGGTTTAAGGCTGTACAAAGCCTACAAATAACCTAAGTTTTTCATGTTGTCAAAAAGATAACCACTTTGAAATTTAGACTGCATATTCAGAAACATTGCATAAGCAAATGTGATTTTTTTTCAGATTTTTAAAAATCTAGTTTTTTTAAAAAGAAATTGTAAATTGAAATTTTGAAAATATACTTAATTAATTTTTTATTTTCAAAATACATCACGTTACATATCAAATTAAAGCTCCTCTAATAGGCTTTAAAATGACGCCATGCACAGGTCTGTAGCTCTGATAGATTTCAAGAAAAAGGCTTTTAAAATTATCATGGGCCAATTATTTTTGAGCTTTTTGACACTTTAAAAAAATTAAAGAACGGGAGGTCCAAAAAATAATAATGTAGTTTCATTTTGCGGTGAGATATAAACACCAAAAAAGAACAATATCTATAATATCAAATCCTAAAACTATTTTTCCATTGGCTTAGTTGACATGGACTCACCCAAAAGTATTTATTTTGTTTGTCAAATATTTCTGAAATGCTAGCTCATTGTTGACTAACCAAATACCCTTTGAGTATATATATATTTAAGGTTTGTATCTAGGTCAGGTGCAGTGGACAAATACTTGCTGCCCACCACACCCAATCCCCACCCCTCCTCCCCCAAACAAAAACATAATGTATATACATTTTTAAGGAATAATTTTCTGTAAGATCTTCATATAAATGCTCTAGACCAGCGGTTCCCAAGCTGTGGCGCGTGTACCACCAGTGGTACGTAGAGTTTCCGGGTGGTACTCCGTGAGAAGCAAAACAAAACAAGTAGATCAAAATCATCAAATTTTATACATAAACTTTGACTAAGTCTAACCAGAAGTAAAACATTTAAATGGTGTTTGAAGGGGTGGCAACACTGATTTTATCTTAGACAGCCGTGCAGTCTGTGTTATTGTATCCCTGGGCGCCTTTAAAAATGTACCTGAATAGTAAATATTCAGCATTATCCTAGTGGTACTCCAATTATAGACATTGTTAAGGTGGTATTTTGTTCAAAACGTTTGGAAATTGCTGCTATTGACTATACAATGTACATCGTATGAAAGCAGAACTAAGCTTATTACAAATTAAATTAAGATTTCCCAGTTATTTATATATTATTCAAAGTCATATTTTATAAATGCAAGATGTTTATTTTACATGTCGGCTCAAACAATTATTTTCCAAATAAGGTTGTCGTGCAACTGTCCTTCCTCATTTAACACAGATATTAACTGTCGAATCATTGAAACTAAAGATTCTCACTAAATAAAATTTAATTTATTGGAGATGTGATATAAATCCAGTCTCAGCAAGCATTTGAAATTTAATTACTTATTATATTTTATCATCTTAGTACTTTGTTAATGTTAACACATTACTAAGTGATCCAACTAAAATAAATTCAATATATAAATACTGAGTCGATAGTAAAATATTTGTAGGTAGCTTCAGTAAAATTTTATCTTGCAAACAAGGGAAAGCTTTTTTTTTTTGCTTAGTCTATATTACAACAACAATAACTGATATATTTTTCTATTAAACCTTACTTAACTGTAATAGTAATACACAATCGGGTTGCTATGTACCTGTAAAACTGAATAAACACAGGGAATTTTTGTGTCTGGATAAAACTGTAAAAATACAGGCAATTTTACATAATCTAGTACAAATACTGGAATATTGGAATATTGGATGGACAAAAATAGTAAACTTAAATATTAAGGTGCAGTAGTAGGGAGCGCAAGTATTTTTACAGTTTTTATAGAATAGAAATGATTTGAAAAAAAAAAATCAAATATTTCTCAAGTAGCAACATAGAGTTGAGTTTTCTGCACATGCTAATATCAACAGATTTTGAACATATGGTAAGGGTGTCCTGGAATTTTGTCAAAACTTTTTAAATAAAGAGAGAAGGTTTTGACAAAATTTCAGGACAGCCTTGACAGATATTCAAGATCTGTTGATATTAGTATGTGCAGAAAACTAAACTCTATGTTGCTATTGGAGAAATATTTAATCTATTTTGTCCAAAAAAAATGAAATGCCATAAAAACTGTAAAATTACTTGCGTTCCCTTCTACTGCACCTTAAGCATGCTGATTTAAACATGTTTTAATAGTCTTTACCCATTAAACTAAGGTTGTGATCCAACAGAAAATGTATTTACACATACATTTTAAATAGTCTCTTTTTAGACATAATTTAGATGACTTCACACAAGTCATTTTGGTGGAAAACTACATTTGATTACTCTTTTTGTCAATCTAAGATTCTTGGAAAGCTAGCAATTTTTTTCCGTAAAAACTGGAATACACAGGAAGTTTGGTAGTAAGTAAATAGTGGCAAGTGGCAACCCTGACAGTGAATGTTTTACCTTAAGATACCTTCAATAGCATATATAAATTCTTACAAAACATAAAATAAAATAACTTCACTATAGTAAAAAATATAGTATTATAACTAGCCATAGTATAATAAACTATTTATTATAACCATGCCAGAATACCAGAATATTACCTAAAACAAAATATAGTTTAATAAAAATAAGTATTCATGGCCATTCTCCTCTTAGGTCAACAACCCGAGGTTTGGTTTGATGTGCTTTATTTCCATTCAGAGTTGGGCATGATGCACTCAGCTCTTTAGCTGTTTAGTGCTGCCTACACCATCTGGTAGAAATCCCATGTACTAAGGGAGTTCAGGAAGTGTGGTGGCTCCTAGTTGCCTTTCACACAAAATTTCTATGAGCAGGCACTAAAGTGCCTACCAATTTTGCCGAAAGCTATTTTCACATACCTTTCAAGATTATTTTACCACAATAAACATGAAACTAACGGCTTTATTTCCCCTGCGAAAGAAGTCGTGCTACATATTTTTTATTGCGTGAGAAAAATCCATCTACCTCAGTTGAGTTTAAACTCATGAGCATCGAGTTTGAGGTGAGCACTTTATCCCAAGACCAGCAAGGTTGACTCACAATCACTATCTAGTTGTAAGCAAAGTAAAATAGGAAGATATATATTAAATAACTATTGATCAATATGCATATAGAAAAATAATCTTACATTAGGGGGTTTTAGAACACGGCTTCTTTTATTAAAGATCTATTAAACTTTTAATTGTTTTTATTTAGAATAACTGCTGGACATGTTCTTTTTCTAGAATATTACAGCATCTAGAGTCTTTCCATTTAATAAGGTGAGTAATAAAATTAGTGTATTCTAGGTGTTGTCTCAAGGTTAGTTAATTTAATTGTGTTTCTCTATTGCAATACATGATGTTATGTTTCAGTAAATACTTCATATTCAATAGAGTGTTAAGTTTGGATGCACCTATAAAAGTTTTAATTATTTTCTTATTTTTTTAGGAACACTTGAAACTGGTCAATGTTGTTCAACTACTAGACCATCATTTGCTTTCAATCCCTTAAAGAATCTTGCCAATACTTTATGTATATACCACTACATTAGAGTAACTATTACCTTATGCATTCAGTGTTTTTAAATGAAATTGTTTTCTTAGAGTTAAAGAATACTAAATTGGCCTTAACATTTAACTCTTTGTAGATTATAGCTAGCTCAAACACTACTTAATTGTCTTGAGGGAAAAAGTTTTTTTTTGTCAAGTGTTTAGGGAGGTGAAGACTGAGAGCTCTAAAATCCCCCTATAAATTCATCATCATCATCATTTACATATTCTAGCCTGTGACTGAGTCAGTTTGTAAAACACCACCATCTTGCTCTGACTTTCCATCATTCCTTCTCACTTACTCATGTCCACTATTATCCTCTTTCTTGAACAGTTGCTATACCACCTGCTCCTCCAATATCCTTCTAGGTTTCCCTTTAATTCGTTTTCCAATATACTTTCTCCAGCTTTCTTTTTGGATTGTTTTCCTTTTCCATCCCCATTACATGCCCATACCTTCTCTCTCTAGCTTCCTCTACGATCCCTTGTAAGTCATATACCCCAACTCCTGCCTGCACTGCTTTATTTTTAATCCTATTTATCTTGGTAACAGCTAGCATACTCATCAAGAACTTAATTCCCATGGCCTTCCTTCACCTTCCTGGTTTCTCTTACATTCAGTGCCCATGCTTCTGCTGCATATGTAGCTATTGGTACAAAGTATGACTTATATACCACCGTCTTGCATTTCAAAGGAACTTTTATTTTCCATAGCAGGTTTCTTACACACCTGTAAAACCCCTCCCCCTACTGTCCCCTTCTCATTATATCTTCTCTACTCACACACTTCAGCCCAATCACACTTCTAAGATACTTCTCACTCTTTATGTCTCTCAACTCTATTCCATCTTGGTGTAGATTATTTCTAGGTCTTAATTAACTTCCTCGTCATTACCAACACTTCACTCTTTATAATGCTAAATTTCATCCCACACTCTTTCATATGCTTGTTACTTTCCTGTAACTGTTCCTACACTTCCTTCTCCTTTTCCTCCCTTACCATCAAGTCACAGGCAAACATTCTACATGTATGTATACAAACTTAAATAAGCTTTGGTGTATTTACTATTCTATTTTATATGCCGTTAACAAATACTATATAATTATTATTTTTATATTCGCCTACAAGACATGCTTTAAATCTTCCTATTGTGACATTAACTCTGTTAACATTTCAAATGATAGATTCATTTTTGGTACATCCATTATGATTTTGTTGAAATAAATATATTTCTTTGAATGAAACAAATTATTCAATACAAGAAAATGAATTAAATATATTAATTAAAGATTAAAAGATTATAATCTTGTCGTCAAAGTAAAAGGTCAGCTTAAGTAAAGGAACGATTCTCAGAACAAAGCTAGTAGCTCACATAGGCTTAATTACTTGACCCCACCCTTGATTTTCATACACCTACCAACCGAAAAATTATTTTGAAACTTTGAAAAATTTTAAAACTTAAACAAAGATGGAAAATCACTACGAGTTATTACAAAGCTGTTAAAGGTTGTGCCAATTGTATCGGTATGAGTTTTTTTAGAAAAGTAAAATCATTGTCATTAGAGTGATGTTAATTTTATATTAAAATTATGTCAAACTCAAAAAAATTATAAACATACACACTACACATGGTTAATTAAAGAAACATTTATTCCATGATACCATAAAAGTTGAGTGATATTTTTTCTTACCATCAATGTTATTGATGCATGTATAAACAATATCACTTTTGTTGTATCAAATTTATATACAGAATTTGATAAACTTGAGACCAATATTCTTCACACAAATTTTTATTAAGATTTCTCATAGGAGTATATTTATTATAACTGAAAACCAGATCCATGACCTTGATTTATTTGCTAAATATTATCATAATTCACTTATATCTGAGCTATACACAAACAGTAGCATATCATCCTGTGGTGCAACCACACCATTGTCCAGAGCTCTGGGGGATCAAAAGGAAAAAAAAAAAGTTTATTTATTTCCTTTTTTTGTTAAATCAAGTAATATTTCAAATTCAAAATGAGCAAGTAAAACCAATTTTTATCCACACTTGATTTTATATTTTGCATTTATTATGTAGGTTGGTCAATGATCATTGTAAAGTAATAATGTTGACTTATTTTAATCATTATCTTGTTTATATATATTTCCCCCTTAGTAAGAAGTTAACCCTAACAAAAAGCTATTACCCATATTCCAGTAAATTGTGATACATTTTATTTTCAGACAGACATGTCCAAAAACACTGGTCTTAGTTTTACAAATCAAGATGATAAAGTTAAATTTAAAAGACCCGCTAACTAGTAATATTAAACAATTTATGATCAATAAAGGGACAAATCAACATGTTCATCAAATTCCTAAATATCCAATCAGAGTAAAAGGGGGTTTTCAGAGATTTACTCTTTTTTAATAAATAGATATGGTTCATAAAAAAAGTACATTGCTTTGCTACTTAACAGATCTAGATGCTGCATTATGCTAAGCATGCTTTATAATGGCCGTTAAAGGGGATACTTCATGGGCCATCAACATTCAAGATCGGATTCATATTTTCAGAAATATTAAAACACACCAAGGAGCTATTCTTGATATTTCCAATTGTATAACATATGATAAGTTATATTCCCATAAAATAATTTCCAAAGGAGAATAAAAGACTTCATGTAGAGAAGTGAAGTAATAAGGGAATCTTTTGAAATGGGTGTTTCATTTAAGAGCTCTGTTTAGGCTCAGGCCAACATATTATGGAGTTTTTTTAGAGTATTGGGCATTAGCTGTAGGTGGTACCATATAACTCGTGTGTAGCCCAGGCTTATCAGCCGGTACCGAGGAATCGTAGCAGACCGAACACTTCCAAGTCAGAGATCACTCTTCCTTTCACCAAGCACTGAGGTGACCTGTCTCACATTTCAAAAATTGGGCAGGGGTGAGAGGGACACATTAAGTCGGCCCAGATAGAAAAAACCCTTGGCTTTGACGGTGTGTGCAACTTATGTTTCAAAGAAGTGGTCGCTAACAATAGTTATTTATACCCTTGCCGAGAAGTGATTGTTTACCAGTCACTAGGTATATACTGGCCAAGGTATGATGGATTACAGTAACTAGGTATATCCTGGCTAAGGAGAAATGGCTTACAATAACTAGGTATATCCTGGCAGAGAAGCGATGTTTCAGTTGTTAAGTACAACCGACAAAGGAATGAATGATGGCTTACAGTCCTGGTCCTGGCAGAAGTGATGGTTTTCAGTCACTAGGTATATACTGGCAGAGGAGAGATTGCTTAAAGTCTTGCCTTACTGTTAATAAAAATTAAACATTTATTGAAAAAAAGTAGTTTATAGTTAAAATATTTATTTTATTTTAAAGTCATTATAGGCTTATACTAATATCAGATATGTTGAAATAGAACAATTGATTCTATGAGCATGGTGGTTGTTACGTGAATGGTATATACACTTTACATGCATATTAAAAAATAAAAACATCTTTAATAAGGAAGATGGAGGCATTTTAATAAACTGACCCGGCAACAGGCTTGAAACAAATGTTGATGATGATGATTTTGTCTGATCAGTTAAAACTTAATAATATGGGCTGTATATATATATATATTTGCATAGCTCTTATTCTGGCAACTTAAATCATGGAAATATAGCTTAGAGCTTATAAATATAATACTATAACTACATGACTGAAGGTCTTAAAAGAAAGGATACTATGTAAAAATATGACAATGGATTAATTGTTATTAATTGATCCTGTTTAACTGTTCTATTACATTTGTCTAAAACCTAGAATGGTGATGTAAATAATCCACTTAATAATTTTATCCGTTCCACCTATCTCGTTGTAAACGAATTACTATGGTTAAGTGTGTGTTAAGCTTTGGCCCCAATTATTATAGTTAAAGTTACATTCAATTTCATGAAGCTATAATCAGGACACGAGAATCGAACTGGGTACATTTATCTTTGAGTGGTAGTTTTTTTATGCTAAATTAAGTCATATAATACACTGATAAGTAATTGTATATTTAAGTATGCAACTGAGCCTATAAAGGTGATAACTGTTGAGATTACATATAAATACAGTATAGTTTATAATGATATAAATAGCCTACATCTCTATTAAAATGTTTCTATATTTGACTCGGAAGACCCAAATAAAATAATATTTAACCAAAATAATTGCATATTTGGAGGCTGCTGGTCAGAGGTATTATTCATATCGCATTTAACCTATTGCCGTTTACAGATGGGTCCAAGTTTAAATCTCATCAGGATACTTTTTTGGTTTTACAAGAAATAGCACATAGCTTAAAAAGATTTTGTAAAAATTAACAGAACATGCCAAACGATGAAAAGTGATTTTGTAGTCCCCTTAGTATGTTTATTACAGTGATTACTAATTACTACCAGCATCAGTGGGCACGTGGTCTCCATGGTGTGAGCCCGCAAGCGATCTATACTAACAGAGTAGCTTCTCAACTGTCTTTACAAGGTTGAGTTGACCCTGTTCCAGACCCACTGCTTAACAGAAAAAATTCTGAAAGTGCCAGGGATCGATCTTGGGACATCTGGATCTGTGTTTTTCTATGAAGTGTTCTTCATTTGCTGAATTCTAATAGTGTCCAATCCTGTTGTTCTCAAACCCTGTTCCGCGGTGGAAGCCATATGGAATGACCATATATTCTGTGAAATGGCTGTCTTTTATAGATTAATAAAGAAATGAGAGTGGGAAATTATCCATCCTTAGTACATCCAGCCGGGATTTGAGTCTTGATCTCCCCGTCACCGACAAACCAGACTAGACGAGCTTGATGTTTAGTTCGTGTGCCTATCGATGGGAATTGAATAATATTGCTGATAAGTGTGTCTAACTTAGAATTCCTGTAACTGCTCTAAATACAATTATTTGGCAACTGATTATTTTATTACTAACTGTCTCTTCCTTACGAAAACAAAATTAGAAGTGTTGAAATTTTAAAAAGGAACATTCTCCATTTATTTAAGAACGTTTGAATACATGAACAAGTTCCTTCATTAAGTAAAGCAGAATGATGCCATGTCTTCCACTTCAGTGGTTGAATGGTCTAGGCCAGGGTGTCATTCTTGCATTAGACTAGACTGACAATGTTGGGGAGATGGGGTTTCGAATCCCAGTTGGATGTAATGATGGTGGTTTTTCCTGAATAGTTTCCATTTTAGTGCAAATCATGGTACTTTACCTATTAATTATAACTTCCTTATCCCTAGCAATTTAGCAATTTAGCAATTTAGCATAATTAGTACATATGAATATAGCCTGGATGGTTAGTAATACTCAGTAGCACAAAAAGTTATGTACGGAGGTTATAGTAGTACTAGAAAAATAGAAACACAAACTAAGCCTATATTCTTTAAAACTGAAATAACATTTGGTTTCAACTCGAGCAAAACTTATCAATAGCTGTAATGTGAGTGGTCTGTCAGAGAGATCGCAGGCTCCTTCTCACTTCCTCCTCCCCCGTGTACTTCTGCCCATCAAGTTGTTTTTCTTCTGTTTGACATTATCCCCCCCCCCCTCCTCCTTTGTTACCCATGATGTTCAGTGTTACCCATGATAGCCGTGTGCTCGGTCAGCCAACACTCGGCATCAGCACTAGCTGGGCTCAGATATAGATTATAATTTAAATGATATCTTAAGTTTTTGTGTTAAAACCACAGAATTTTACCACAAAATTTTTATCTCAAAGCTCATAGCTAGAACCCTATGGTTTTAATTTAGTCTAGTTCTCCATATTTCTCTGGTAAAATGAAGATAATTTTTGACCATTTACTATATTTTTCTTTCTCGTTAATGAAATGAAAAAAAAATGTTTTTTTTAACGTACTCCTCTTCGCTGATAAATTTGTTAAATAAGACACACATGTTTCAGTTTATCTTTTAAATAGTATGGTGGCCTCTTAACTCTTACCCCTGCTTTTTGTAATCTGCCTTTCAGAGGCCATAACAAATGTCTTAGTAGTGGAAATCAAGCTGTGTTTCTGTCAATTATTGCTTTACTTTTCAAACCCCATGGTGGAGGCCTGGCATTCCCCACATTCACAAGATGTCTTGTCAGAGGTGAAGGAAGGGTTTGGTAATCAGGTAAATCTTGTTACCCATGATGTTCAGTGTTACCCATGATAGCCGTGTGCTCGGTCAGCCAACACTCGGCATCAGCACTAGCTGGGCTCAGATATAGATTATAATTTAAATGATATCTTAAGTTTTTGTGTTAAAACCACAGAATTTTACCACAAAATTTTTATCTCAAAGCTCATAGCTAGAACCCTATGGTTTTAATTTAGTCTAGTTCTCCATATTTCTCTGGTAAAATGAAGATAATTTTTGACCATTTACTATATTTTTCTTTCTCGTTAATGAAATGAAAAAAAAATGTTTTTTTTAACGTACTCCTCTTCGCTGATAAATTTGTTAAATAAGACACACATGTTTCAGTTTATCTTTTAAATAGTATGGTGGCCTCTTAACTCTTACCCCTGCTTTTTGTAATCTGCCTTTCAGAGGCCATAACAAATGTCTTAGTAGTGGAAATCAAGCTGTGTTTCTGTCAATTATTGCTTTACTTTTCAAACCCCATGGTGGAGGCCTGGCATTCCCCACATTCACAAGATGTCTTGTCAGAGGTGAAGGAAGGGTTTGGTAATCAGGTAAATCTATGCCGGGACCGAGGATTGAACCCCGGCCGCCAGCATAGTCAACATATAACTGAAATAAAGTTGCAGTAAATGCCTTATGTCTGACCATGGCTCAACTAAGGGGAATAGGAATTATTTACTTAAAGATTTTTTTGTAGTTCAGTGGTAGGTATTGACAACCTTACTTGGATACCTACTAAAAGGTATACTTTATTCTGCTATTCGAGTGCACCCAGCCTGACTCGCCTTGAGCCAGATTTGGGAATGTCTTCATTTGATTTCTGAATTAACTTTTTGTAGATTAATAACATAGCCTATATGGTTACTATTGCTAACCAAGGGCACTAGATACCTACAATTGCCTGACATTTATATTGACAACTTTACTATTTAGTGTGGACTTACTACCAGTAGAAGCATGCTGGTATCTAATGTTACCACTGATAATAGTTGAAAATGAAATAAAATATATGTTTTTTAAAGTTGAGAGAGTAAATTCATACAATGAAAATGTACTCAGTACTCACTTTTGTGAATCTCTAAATGGAACACATCAGTTAGAGTGTTTCCACAAACATTGCTGGTTTAAAGACCTCTTTGAAACTTGATAGTGTGCATATGAATGATATTTTGCAATTCCAACTGAATTTGTGAGAAAAAGGTATTTTACCACTCTGTAGTACAGTTATAGTCTGCAGCTACCAGTGCTTCTTAGTTACCTAGCATAATAAAACCATTTTCGTCACTTCTGCATGTCACTTCATGTTGTAGGGCATATTTTTTAATCCATTTCCCCAGATTCTGTCAATTCCTTTCTCTTTTAATTTTAATTTATCTTTAATTTTTTTTTCTCGATAGACAAACTATTGCACTATATGTTTTATTTGCATGGAATATTTGTACCTGTTTAAATTTACATAGGAAAATAGTTTTTTTGATGGAATTTTTTTTTTATGTTTTTTAAAATTTATAGGGAGGATGTTTATATATGTTATATATACATATACATATATATGTTTTTAAAAGGTCATTTCTCACCACTGGCTGTTTAAATCAATTCATGAAGCCAAACCTTATTCAAATTTTGCTACTTGGAACTAGATCTATTAGCGAAAGATAGGTCAATTTATGAGAAAGTAAAAAGTATTCTTAGATATCTTCACCTCTAATATATTGTATCTAATTAATATAGTCACTTTTCACAATTTATCAGATTTTAATTAAGTATTATTATTACTTTACAATAGTAAAAAGTCTTACATCATTTGAGTCATTCAGGTACAAAATAAAATTCATCTGCTAGTAATAGCACAAGCTTAATTGCATTGCAACAATGCAATAATTTGCTGTTGTGACAGCTAATCATTGCGGCTGTTGATCATTACAACAGCCTAGCATTGTTTTTAATGCCTATGTTCACACAATTGACACTTTACGACATTGTATAATTGAATTATTGTTCCAATGGAAATTGAGTGAAAATTAACATTTATACAACACCAAGGTAAAAAATAGCTTTAAAAAAAGGTTAATTTGTATTTTTTTACTTTATTCTTAAAGCTAAGACATACAAAAAGCATTTATACTACATGTTGTCCATGGGAAATGTTCCATAGAACACAGGATCTTGTATTAAAACATTAACAATCACCAATATACTAAAATGCCAAACTTTTGTCTATGTGAACTTCAACTAAGCTAGAAGGCTTTAATTACCTATGAGTACAATAATGAATGTGGGACAAGCTCTTTCGCTCATACATTGCTTATGGTGGATAATATAGATTGTATTTTATGCCTAATAATACGCATATTTTTATATGGCATATAGGCAAGTTGACAAGTACATTGGTAGCGGGAATAATTCCCGACAAGTTGGAATTAATTTTAATCTATTTGGGTATCAGAAAACATACACTATTTTGCACTACCTAACAGGCCCGGATATGGCCACCATCCTGAAAAGAGGGCCAAAAATAGCACCAATTTGTTAATATTTCAAATATCTCGGTTATTAACTTTATAGCAAATTATATGGTCACCAAAATTAAAGATCATTAAATTATCTACAAAATACATTATATAAATTTTGGCAGTACAACTGCCTGCTATAAACATCAAAATATATGATTTATTTTGCGTTTTCTAAATTATTTTTTTAATGTTGACAGCTTGTAACTACACACTTTGTTTATATTTGCTGCGTTATACAATTTGTATTGATTTCAGTCAAGAAAACATTTGGTTTAATGTGTAGTCACTTCCACCACTACCTAGAGGTAGAGAAGTCGGTGCTATTTTTTTAATATATTTTTACATGGTATCCCCAAGATGCTTATACTGATTCTACTATTCTTTTTAAGTTGGTGGCTCATTAAATTTTTTATATTGACATTTGATTTGTATATGCCTCAATATCATCTTAGCTTTCTACAACATCTATCTCATATTCTGGAATTAGTTGAAGGTCATCATAATATTCCAAAGTGTTATACATCTCAATATCATGTCTCCTCATCATCTGATTCATCCACGCCCAAAATACTCGAACAAGATTTGCCCTGCCATAAACCACACAATCCAGGTCAATGCAAACCAGCTTTGTCACAACTTCAAGCTGAATTTCTACCTTTTGCACATTTACAACAAATGAGTTTCAGTAACTCCTGGGGGACTGGTTCTTGTAAGGTGGGGATCAGTATCGACCCATTATTTAAATTTTTCCATCTCCAGTCTAAAGCTTATTTTTCATTTCCATACCATTGCTGGATTTGATTGAAAGTACAAAATCAGTGCAAGAATAATGCAGCTTTGGTTGATGGTAATGATGCTAGGTTCAGAAACTTTAGCTAATACTTTGTGCAAAGCACTGGTATATATTTTTATTTAATGACTCACAGTTTTTTTGCTCCATATAGAACAAGCAGAAATTCTTCTTCTTTTTTGATGGCCTTTGGAAACACATTTAGGTCCTGGAAAACCTTAACAGCCCTTTGTTGGTCTTTCTCCTTCTTTAGAAGTTTAACAAACTTTATTTTCCCCTGCTTGTAAAGTGCGGGAGTAGTATCACAGCTACTAAATGAGTGTAGAAACCAAAAAAGGTTGTTCCTAAGAGACACATCCAAATCGGTACTGTTGGTTGCATACATCCTCCTCTGAGACTTTACTTTGCCTGGCTTAAAAAATAAATTTTAGGGTGAGATTCACACAGAGCATTAAGAATAGTCAATAAATCCCTGTCCTCGCCTATTATAATTGCCGATTTTATTTTTACTTTATTTTCAGTAGTGATGAAACCTTCGTTCGTTAATTGTGGACAAAGGGTCGAGATCCTCTTGATCAGCAAGAAATTCCCTTGGAATACAGTTAATACCACTTTTTCATCAAAATGAACCACTGTGGATTAACAAATTTTCAATCAGCAAAAGCTAACAATTAGTTTTAGTCCCTTTTGCATAGTACCTTCTGGGTATCCATCAAACACTATGATTGCACTTGTTGAGAATTTTACTTTTGCATACTCGGCATATATATCAAAAATTTCAGAATAAGCCCCTTATTGGTGCCCAACAATTTTGTAGGTCATAAATCTTCCGTAAATTACATTAACAGTAATTTCTAAAAATCTTTGTATTTCAATGAGTGCAAACGCGTTGTACAGGGCTGATTTTTCTGTTTTTAGCATTCTTATCTCATCAAAGAATAATAGTTAATAATATACTAGTTAATATTTGAAGTGCTCTTCTAATTTTATTGGAATTTCTTGAGAAATGAAGTTCTTTGAACAAGTAAAGTAAGGTTGATCAAAATGAATGGGGGCTAAGCAACAGGGAACAATGGTAATCTGACCAACCCAACGTGAACAACTGATTTGAAAAACAATATAAGTTAATTATAAAAAATTTAAAACATTTGTACAGTACTTGGTTCCAGGAGAGCGAATTTTACTTTTATACATAAATCCAAAACACTTCTGGGACGGCTTTCTGCTCTTTTGAATGACGTCCTTGGACCTTTCTCCTATTTATCTGCTATAAAAATTACATTGACATTATAAAAGCATTTTTATTGTTTATAAAATGCCTATGGTTAAAAAAAATATCTAACACTAAAAAAATAACACATTTAAACACTTATTTACTTCAACACTCATAATGATAAAAAAAATTGTTTTATATAATTTATTCATTGTTAATTTTGGTAAACCCATATTTGGTTTAAAGCTGATACTAACCAAGTTATTCATAAATAATATAGTCTATACTTTATTGTCTTTCTTTTCAAGATGGCGGCCAAATCCGAAGGTTTCAGGGGGTGCAAAATTAGTGTTTTCTGGCACTCACTCAAACAGATAAAATCCAGCTTGTTCGAACTATTCCCACCAACAGCCATTTTTAACTACCTCTCGACTGGTCCATTAATCACACCATAACTCTATAAATAGGACTGAAAATTAAAAATCTCTTCTGAAAATTAGTTGTGTGGTATATTAATTTCACGTCAAACGTAAAGAAAAATACAAAACATTAAAAATAATTGCCCTAAAATTTATTCGCCAAATAAAAGGTGAATATAATGAGAGCATTAAGTAAATTAGATCCTAGTCTAGGCTCCACTTCCACTAAGAAAAACAG
Organism: Timema poppense; assembly: GCA_902141375.1. Taxonomy (NCBI): domain Eukaryota; kingdom Metazoa; phylum Arthropoda; class Insecta; order Phasmatodea; family Timematidae; genus Timema; species Timema poppense. The sequence goes on along the minus strand of CABFOV010003862.1, from coordinate 41,362 downwards.
ACACGTATTCTACGGTTAGCAAAGTTTCATATGTACTATAGATACACTGCATATTCAGACATGATATAAAATGTCATATTAGAGAGAATTGTAAAATTAAATCTGACATATTTGCCAAGACTATATTATTACATATCTTATTTAAAACAAAACTATAGTAGAGAAGATTAACTTGTTTCTGGATATCGAAATATTTGAATGGAATTCAAAGTTTATAAAAACATTTTCAGGTTTTTGTTTTAATAGGCAAAAATGGCAATTAACATATTATTTTAAGTAACTCTGGTAACTAAACTAAAAGTTATCTGGTTTAGCTTGGAATTTATATTTTCTATTTTATCAATATTCCATATTTTAATATAAACGCCTACTTAATCATTATAAGGTGTAGGAGACCATAATTTTTTACCGTGATTTACAAAAACATTTTTTCATATTAAATCACATTTTTGCACAAAAGTAAAAATTACCGATCCTAATACCTAGATCCAGAATGTTTGCTATGGTTTTATTTGTTAAATTATCTTTTTTACTATTGTGTTTAGACAATCTTACCTTAACTTCATGTGTTGGTTGTTGCTTGGTGCTCCTAACATTTTCTTTATTGGTCTTAAAACTCCATTAATAATATTTAATTTTTGCTCACTAAACTATATCTCACATAAATACTTAATGGTAAAAACAATACTTAATGTTTATTTCTCAATCATTTACCACTTCCAATTCCTTTGTCTTTCATAATAAAATTATTTATAGCAAGTCAAGGTGTGTATATATCTTTTTTAAATAAATTAAAATAACTTATAATTTAATCAAATCATCTTACCTACCAATTTTTCATATGCATTTCTTAAAAGACATACTGACACAATTATTATAAACCTATTTATACCTTAGCTATGCTATTTAAAACTATGTTTGCTATGATAATACTACTTTTACACTTTTAATTTAACTTCTTAGTACTCAATCAATTAAGGTAATTAATCAGGCACATTATCCTCACTAGCCTAAGGTTTTTTCTTTAGTTATATTTGGTCACTGCACCTAACCATTTACAACTAAACATCTCCCACAAATCCTTTACTATTTAGTTTTTATATATATTTGTTTATTAGTTTGTTTGGTTGTACACTCTTGTTTATTCTGCTAGGTAGAAAGCATACCTTGAATTTCACTATAAGAGAGGGTTATAGTGTAAGCTGTCGAGGTAAGACTGCTACCTTCCAGTGTAAATGGAGTGTATTTATTTAAGTTTGGAATTTTTGTTATTTTCTATATTTTCATATATTTGAGTGTAATTATTTTCCTTAATATGATTTTTTTTAAACTGTAGTGCAAGAAGTGATCTTAAAGGATACACCAAATGAAATTAAAACTGAAGACAGTGGTTGTGCATGTTGAATCAAACATTTAAAAATAAAAAAGGGATGAAAGGTGAATGAGTTCTGGACTCTAGAAGAATCTTTGTGGTATCTATATTTCTCTCATTTATTTACCAACTAATAATGTTTTCCATGGTTTAAAAATGAGAAATAAAGTTATTAAAAATATCTATTTATATTATATCTATTCATATTGACTTAAAGTTTTATTTTAGAATTTTTAAACTTCACTCATAACAAAGAGTACCAAAAAACTATAAATTTCTTAAAAAAAAGCTTGATCATGTGACAAGTTAAATAAATGACCGTGGTATAGAAATCATATTATTTATTATTATATACACAATAATCTTATTACTCTAGCATTTTATTATCTTTATTTCATTGAAATGTATTTATAGTATTGTCATATTTAACTCTTATTATTAATCACGCAGGCTAACTTTTACAGTTAATATGGGTAGCTCATGTCCTTAAAGCTAGATTTTAATCAATCTAATTATGATAGTCCAATGTTTTTCCTGTGTTTTCTCCATAGATTTTCTTGTTACAGGAAAAGACTAACATATTTTCTATTTTAAATGGGACTTTCTATGTCCCTTGGCATTTAAATATTCAGTTTGGGTTTGAGCATTTATATGTGAATGTCCAGTAGTATGGTTTTAAACTAAAATAGATGGGAAAGTATGATCAACATTTCTAATTTCACTTAGGGGTTTCTTCTTTTTATTTATATATATATATATACCCACACTGCTACTAAAGAAAGAATTGATTAGCCTCATTTATTTTAATTTTTGGCATCAATTTAAATTTTAAGTGTTTCACCACAATTATTAGTTGTACACACACCTACTCAAATGTTTCTAGCTAAAATAATTTGATATGTCATTAATAATTTCACATTATAGTCTACAATTTATTTCTAGACCTATGATTATTCAAATCTGTTTTAGAAATTTTCTCAGTTGTCGTAACTTACTTTTGGTTATAACAAGTCAGCTCTTAAACAAATATATATATACACACAGGGTGGGGTAGAACGTTTAAAAAATTATTTCTTTACTATTTTGACTAGTAAATACTTCAAATTAAACTTAAAATAACAAAAGATTGACATTATTCTACACACCCTTGAACTATTCATATTTTTAAAACTATGTCTGTAAAATGGCTACCTTTACAGGCAATACATTGTTATATCTGCTCCTTGAAACGTCACATGATTTTGTGTATTGTTTCTTGTTGAATTGCTGAAACTTTCACCACAATTCTTTCTTCAAGTTCCTGAATTGTCTTTGTGTGAGTCGCATAAACATACCTTTTAACATGCCCCACAAAAAAAAAGTCTGAAGCTGTTAAGTCTCATGAATATTGTAGCCATGTGATGTCCCCAAATATTGAAAAAAAATGTGTCCAGGAAACATTTTGTGAAGTACCTCCATTGATGTTCGAGCCGTTGCCTATCTTGCTGGAACCACAGGTGGTTGCTATCTATGCCCTCACGTTGCAGTTCTGGGCTCAGAAAGGTCGGACATCAATGGAGGACATCACCTAGCCACAACGCTCACCAGTATTAACAGATCCAGTCCTCTTCTTATGGGGAACGTTAAAGAGTCCTGAGGAACTTAAAAAAAAAAAATTTGGTGGAAGTTGAATCAATTCAAAAAGAAACATTGCACATTCATGTCAAGTTTCAAGGAGAACATAAAAATCTGTATTACATCTAATGGTGGCCATCTAGGGACGTTGTTTTAAAAATAAATAATTCAAGGGTATGTAGAAAATTGTCAAACTATTGTTATTTTAAATTTAATATGAAGCATTTACTGGTTAAAATAGTAACTACACAGTGTAATTAAATATGTAATCACTTTCTTCCCCACCCAATATATTATAATTAATTATAAGCTTTTGACTTATTTGACTAGGTGTTAGTAAAATAAAATCTTTTTTTAAATAGGTGCTGTTTAATTTTTGTAACAGTAAGAGACCAGACCATTTTAAAGCTAAATTCATGGTAGAGAGGTATTTATATTTTGACTGATTCTCACTTCTTGATACATTTAATATAACTAGATCAATGAATCAAAATTATGTTCACTTTTGGTAATACAATTTTTGGTATCTATATCAAATACAGCATATTAATTTTATCTAATAGAAAAGTTAAAATCAATAACTCATAATGTAAAAAATAACATAAATGATAAAAATAATTATTTTGTTTAAGTAACCCAAACATTTACCAGTAAAAAATAAAGTTTTTAGAAAATACCAGTCTTATAGTGTTTTTTTTATAGTGACATCACAGTGTTTATAATGCAATTTAAATTATATACTAGATAACCATATAGAAGGGTGTACAAGATTGATAAATTATCTGTTGTATAGTGCTGGGTGTCTGTTGTGATGAACATTATTAGGCCTTAATTCTGTGTAAATTTATAATCTAACACAAATCATACAAAAGTTGATCTCACTTTTAGCTAAATTCATACCTGCACAAGTGGGCATATGGGGTGAGCTTTAATATAGTGTGTTTTATTAATAACACCAATTCTTAAAATTTAGGAAAAATTTGGTGGGAGTTTGTGACACTTTTTCAAATAATATAACCCATTATTATATTAAATATAATGTGTGCTTTTATCATTATTTGCCCGCCTGTTGTTTTTCATGCTTGAATGTTTTTAAATAGGTTATAGTATTGACATATTCTAAATAATTTATTCAAATTCATTTGCACTTGTTGAATATTTTTATTTGTAAATCCTTCATTTTGTTTTGTTCCTACTATGTTTCTTTTGGTAGAAAGATTGAGAACATGTTTATAGACACATCAATATATTGCTTCATTCATTTATTTTTTTTCTACTTGGAGTTTAGGTAAATCAAGCTAATAAATGAAGATTATGTGAATAATTGAAAGTCAAACCTCACTCTTTGAAATGCTGTGTTCTTTAATACAAGGTTTTGATTTATTTGGTGGTTGACATTTATTTACTTTCAAATTTTTAATAATTGGATTAATTATCATCATCCATTATAAAAAGTAGAAATATATCAAAGCTGTGTGTGCGTGTGCATGTCCAGACAAAATATAACTTGCCATTATTACTTATTAATTTATGGGCATGTGCTTTAAAGTCCCATTAGATGAAATTAATGCAGTATGTTTGTTTTTTAAATACAATTTGAGAAAAATATTTAACACAGATTTTAAAAAAACTTAAAAGCAGTGCTCTTCAAATGTTGGTGTCTATATGCCAGACATATCTGTTCTATTTACATAGTTCATCCAGAAGATAAAGTTGACACTAAATAAAACTATGTTAGTTGACAAATTTTATATTATTAATCTAGTTAGTATTAATTAAAAATCATTTTATTAAGGAACTCTTTTATCAAGTTGATTGCGATTCATTGTAGATACTCTTTAGTCGTAAAGTGGACTTCTTTCCAAATGATGCTATCCTGGTTGCCTATTCAACATTGCTTGGGTTAAAGAAAGTGTAAAAGAAAATTGGAGTGTAGAAAATATTTGAGAAAGATGAATGGTCCATCACAACTTGCTGAACTTTGAATTTCAAATGGTTTTGCCTATATGAACTTTATTAGAATTTCTTTAAAAGACCTCTCTTAATCGTTGAGATTGATTTTACACAGTATGTAGGAAGGCAAGGACTTAACAAATACAATGGCAAACCCTCTCAAGAGATTGCCATGTTGATGCATACAAAGGCTTGATTTGTCAGTATAAATGGTCAAACACACACACGTTTGTTTATTGATATGTATATTACCATCCAATACTCAACAACTGAACTCAATGAAATTAAAATGCCTTAAACCACGCTGCAATCGATGTAGGTCTGAAGTCAATATATCAAGAATGTTAATATTACAAATGAAGGTATACTTTAACTGAATAGTTAAATATCGTTCTTTACTTATCAAAATTTCAACTTTTTTTCAAAACAGTATGAATATTAATTGTAAAATAGTCATTAAAAGTAAATTAAACCACACACAAATGATTATAATACATTGATTAAGTTGCTAACTAAACTGACAATAAAGAGAAAGATAAATAAAGTAAAATTTAAATTGACATTGAATTATGAAATTTAAACGTGGTTAGCGTTTTAATAGCATGTCTAAAATCTTAATGCTGGGCCAACACTCGCCAATATTCTTGACATGAAATGGTGAGGCTTGTAAGCAGCAGAGGACTGTTGAAGATCTCCTACCAAGCTGCCTCAACATTATTCCTCAGTTTAGTGGAATCTCTTGGTCAAGATATCTATCCTGAAGAATCCTGCTCATATATGTCCATACATTCGTGATTTGGATCATATCAAAGCTGCACGGAGATCATGGAATGACAGCAATGTTGTCATCTTCTCCACCTCCCCTGATCTGAAAACTAATATTGTACCTACCAAGAAATGTGAACAGGTAAGTGACGTATTCCATCAAATATTTTTCCTTTACAGATGGCAATCAGCATCACACTATATAGGAGATTGATATTTTAAAGGCCCATGTATCTTGCACAATTCTTCCACACCAGTATGTGAAATCTTACCCCAACTCGAGACAAAAAAATCCCTGCCTTAGCAGTGGTAACAAACATGTGGTAAATGTGTGAAATCAAGACATATTAGCACAACTGCCATTTGATGAGAACACCTCATTTGTGAAATTGGTTCTCTTCTAATAATATAATGGATGCTCCATGTATTGTTGAGAAACATTAAGTCAAGCCATTTTTTGCCATCATGCAATGCTATTTTGAAACAAGCATAAAATGAAAAAGGCCCCATTTCAGATAATAATTCCAATTTTTTAACAAGTCAATGCCAACACATCTAGAAATTTAAGCTGGATAGTTCAGGTTTAGTTCCAATGTCCAGGTATCATTTCTCAACTAATTTAAATAATAATAATAATTTAACACGGCGTCTTACTACCCGTTCGGGTTATACGCTTTAAGTACTAATTACGCTAATGGATTAGGAATTGGTAAGGTTGAATTAGAGGTTGAACCCGCATTTTCGTGGAAGGAGAGTGGAAAACCATTTAGGAAAAACCACCCCCAGTTCACCCGACTGAGATTCGAACCTTGATCTCCCCATCCTCAGCAGTTGAGCTCAACACGACAAGCGCGTTAGCCAACTACGCCACAGAGGCGGGTAACTAATTTAAATGAATTGAAATGTGATCCCCTCCTTAGGGACAGTGCCCACAATTACATTGATTTGCAACCTCTATGTTGACATTCATTATCTAACAGTGGTTAAAACATACACTTTTGGAAAGGTGGTAAGGTAGTGGTATTAATTTAGAGCAATATATGGTGTTTATTGCCAAATTATTATTTTTGCTCATCTTAGGACACTTTTGGTTATCCTCATACATAGTTATGCTAATGGAATAGTGAAGACCAAGGTTAAATTTTATAGGAAATGTATCCACATTTATGTGGAAGGAAAGTAGGAAAACCACCCTCACTGTACTTGACTAGGATTCAAACCTCAATATATTGGTCACCTACAAGCCAGTCTAACACAAGAATTATGTATTTGACCATGCAACCACTTGTTTGAGCTAAAACATATTACAAAAGTGGAAGCCTATTTTTTGATATTGATATAAAATTGATATTTCAAAAATAAATTAAAGATTGTATTTGTCATGTCCCATTAGCTTATGTTTGGTATGTGATATGAAATCTTCAAACGCTACTCACATTCATTTCAGTAGATGAAAAATAAAGTATTAAGCTATTAAAATAAAATGTTAGTATTTGTTGCAAACAGATCCTCTTTTCTTTGTTTTGAATCTTATAATTCTGCTGCACATGAAGAATCGCTACTCATTCAGTCTTTGTTTGCACAGTGAAAGGAGTAAGTTTTCAATCACAGACTCAACATAATCTTTCGCTTTAATCATAATATACTCAAAGGTTGATTTTAATTCAAAACCCTAAAAGCAAATAACTTTCCCTTAGAGTCCTACAAGTTGTGCATGTACCAGATGCAGCTTGTCAAAAGACAATTATATACTTCAAACTTTCCAATGCTTTTTTTTTAGATAATGTGTCTGTGCTCTATATACTTTGTTTCAAGTAGTCTATATTAACTATAAAAAAAACGATATTAGCTCCTCTGTAATATGTGGGTACAAGATTACACATGGTACTTTGTACTTGAAAATAGAAAACAAACTACTGTTATTTTTTTTAAATTTCAAATAAACATATATTTTCATAGGAAACACTTATTTTGATTAAAAGTCACTAAAATTTGGCTTTTCCAGGGTTCCTATGCATCTTAGAAAACCTGGTTATTTAAAATATTCCAGGCCTGGAAATAGTATGGAATTTCTCAATTTCCCACTCTTTTCTTGGAATTTCAAGGTGGTTCTGAAATTTACTTTGTTCCCCTCTTTTTTTAAATACATATATATACATAATCACACCGTTCCCTTACGGGGTAGGCAAGAAACTGTGACTATAGCTCAAAAAAACAACTTCGTACTTAATCCACTTTCTCCACAATTGCCTATCCTTGTATACTTCCTTCTCTCCAACAAAATTCATACACCAAGTCATGCATGCGTTTTTATTCTTAAAACTCTTAATGTTTCTTTTTCCCACATTCGTCTACAACATTTAACCACATTTTACACCCTTCCTTTTGATACACACACTCTAGCATTATATTTGCTCTTTCATTCAATCCACACTCATTCTCTGAACATGCCCAAACCAACATAAGATGCTTCTTTCTCTTTGACTTATTGGATTCCCTTTCAAAACACACTCCTTCAGCATCCACTCATTACTTACTGTCCATACAAGTTTTTCCGCATATATTTATTAGATATCTCACACCATTTGCATTTACCTTGCTCCTTTGTTTTGACTGACAAACCCACGCTTCACATCCATACAACAATGTTGGTGTGAACACACTTTTATATACTGCCATCATTGCCTCTTTTGATATTCCATTCTTTGCGATAGTCGACATACACCCAACTACTCTTCAAGGTGCATTCACCCGTCTGTCGATTACATCATCCATCCCTCCATTTTTACAGAACATTCTGCCCAGATACACAAGATCATTCATTCACTTGTCCTAACAGTTTTCCATTTTATACTAAATTAACAATCATTTCTTGATCTGTCCTTATCAACAACTAATATACAATCATTTCTTGATCTGTCCTTATCAACAACTAATATACACTCATTTCTTAATCTGTCCTTATCAAAAACCAATAGACAATCATTTCTTGATCTGTCCTTATCAAAAACCAATAAACAATCATTTCTTGACCTGTCCTTATCAAAAACCAATAGACAATCTTTTCTTGATCCGTCCTTATCAAAAACCAATAGACAATCATTTCTTGATCTGTCCTTATAAAAACCCAATACCATAGTTTTGGAGACATTAATACGAAGATCCATTCTATCTGTCGCCACACTTGAACGATGTAATGCATTATGCAAGTCATTTTCCTTCTCAGCCATTAATATGAGCTCATCTGCATATTAAAGCATTTTCACATTCACATTGCTCATTTGTTCACAAACCGTGTCCTAACAAGCATCCCTCATCCATGAAAACATTAAACAACCATGGAGACATAACACAACCTTGTTTAACACCCTGTTCAATGCCAAACCATTCGCTCAGAGCTCCATCCATCCATCCATCCATCCATCCTTCCATTCTCTAATGCATGCTTTACTTCCACCATACACCGCCTTAACTATGTATCCACTCCATACTCTTTAAGAACATTCCATAACATACTCCTATTCATCCGATTGTGTACCTTTTTTAAACATGACAGTAAATTTTTATTTTAAATATTAGACAACCTTTATTATATTTGTACCTAAGAAATAAAAAGTAATTAAACCAAAATTTATAAAACTACTATTTGCAAGTGATATATTTATTTGTGATATTTAACATGCCCTTTCTAAACTGATTGATTATAATATCTGTACATGACTTAGAAACTAACTTATGTCTAGAATAGACTCAACATCCAGCCCCTGACTTTTAAACTGATCACTATAGAAGGGGAAACCCACATTTCACCCATGATTATTTGCAAGTGAGCTTATGTTATGTTTTAATCGTTTAAATAACTCATTGTTTCATAGAATATTTTAAAAAAATAACAAAAGGTGTGGAAATGTGCAGGCTTAGGGGAGTTGGGAGCCTACATTAAAAATGTGTGTGTGTATGTGTGTGTAGAGAGAAAGAGAAAAAAGAAACTTTGTACTGATGTGTATTTTGCCAAGATTATTTTAAACACTTGTCCTGGAGGAATTGTAGAAAATTTTTGAAAAGTCCTTGAAGTATCCTGGAAAAATTTCATGATTTTGTATACGAAACCTGCTTTGCGTAAATATGTCTTATTTTATTTATTTATTAAAAGCTTCCAATAATACTTCCTTGTGGAGTACTGTACAATAGGTGACAGTGCATTACATTATTGATTAAATATATTAACACTCTTGACACCATGCCCATTGAATTTATGGGGGGCCATTCTTATGAATTTTGCCGAACCCGTCAATTCTACAGGGTCTTGAATTTTAAACAGCATGAAATATTTGCCCGTGTTTTGTATGTGTTAGGTTATTGCTATGCATTCCTTGGACAGTTAGTTCCGAATTGTGGTCATAGGTGGCATTTTACTGCACATCTGAGTGGAGTTTATACAACTAAAACAACCCTGTATTTCACCCTCCAGTAGCTCAATTTCAGTGATTCTTAGCTCATATATCATGGGCTTATGTTTCTTGTGTTCGTGTTGCATGAACAATTGTGAGGAGAAAAGGTTTATTTGATAATGAAATAGTGAATTTAGCTGATGATATAGATACTCTGAAGATTAAATAGAAGAATTGGCAGAACTAGTGATAAAATATAGAATCCACTGCTGTTTACGAATGTGAACGCTATGTTATAGTAAGCCTATTTCGCAAACGTCAACATGAAAATAATATTTTATATTATAGGGCCTAAACTATTCTTCAAACATGAATAATATGTATTTGAATGATAAACACTTGAATACTGCATTACATATAGGCTATTATATTTTCTAATATAGATACTACGATACATTGTGATATTCTCTCACGGGTAGGCCTTTAGTCAATAAAATTTAATTTTATAGTAAATTTATTTTCAAATCGTATAGCATTTAAAACTTGGATTATTCATTTTGAAGCTATTCATTAAGAGCCTGTATGCACATTTTATCATACACGACACCTATCATCTCAATCTACATAACCAGCTGATTGTGTGAGTTTATTGTATTATTTGTATGACTTTTTTTTTTTTTTTTT
>CABFOV010003862.1:0-30548 GCA_902141375.1 Timema poppense | reverse complement strand
TTTTTTTTTTTTTTTTTTTATTATTACTCAGACCCCTAATAAGAGCACGTTACTCATTCAAATGTATTCTGTTTGGTCAATTAATAGTAACATCTTCTACCATAGATGTCAGAAGAGATGCAAGACATCTTCCGAGTGTTGGGCAAAGGAATGTATTTATTTATTTATACCCTACAAATTTCAGCTCATGGCTGGTCTTACAATCTGAGAGCTACTTATGTTAAAACCCGCCTCGGTGGCGTAGTTGGTTAATGCGCTTGTTGTGTTAAACTCGACTGTTGAGGACGGGGAGATCGAGGTTCGAATCTCGCTCGGGTGAATCTGGGGGTGGTTTTTCCTAAATGGTTTTCCACTCTCCCTCCACGCAAATGCGGGTTCACTTCCTCTAATTCAACCTTCCATATCTTAATCCATTAAAGTAATTAGTGCTTAAAGTGTATAACCCGAACGGGTAGTAAGACGCGGTGCTAATTATTATTATTATTATTATTACTTATGTTAAAGTTATTCTAGATATTATGAGATGTTGAGTTGTATAAATATTGAGACCTAATTTTAAAATTAATCATTATAGCCTGCGATTATTATTGTACTTAGCTTTGTATAAACATTAAACACTTGATGGTCAATTTTAAACAATTGGGTTTCCCAGCTAATGATTCTTCCACCTTTTTCTGAAAAAATTAACCAATTTTAAAGCTTTAAATTCATATGTATGGCATTCTAAATCCTAGCCACCTGAAAAGTTAATGATTTTCAGAGTTTCTTTGTTTGACATTTAGGTACTTGTAAATAAGCTCTTCATTCTTAATATGTATGTATGGAAAATATTTCAGTCACTTCGGAATAGAGATATAACAAGCATTTTGATTCTATAATTTTTTTAAGCTGTGAATTAAAACTCGAAACGTTGGTTTTCCATATCATGCCATTTTAAGTTTTCCAGGTATTTGCTAATGTGATAATAGTTAGAAATAAATCCTATACATGAGTTCTGAATTCTTAGGATTTTCTATGTTATGCTTTTATTTGTGCCAAGGAGAAGTTATGAGAAGTGGTTAAGGTTTGACAAGACCAATGATTCACAAATAGTTGATCTTGCATCATTTGGTATTGCGTGTGTGAATTTATAGAGATGCTTTAAACAACAATACGATTTTTTTGCACAAGGTAAGTAAAAGGAGAAACGAGAACTTGTATCTTTATTACAACTATAACAATTATTTGCATTAACATCTTTCTCACAACTACTGGTACTTTTATTCATATTTCTGTTATGACTATTACCACTACATACTGAAAGAAATTAGCTATTTATGTCATCTGGTTTTTGAAGATTTTCAGGAATGCAATTTTCTTTATTAATAATCATTGATTTGTTTTAGATAATTCCAAAGCTTTTAGGATGATTAGAATGTGCTTCTACCAAGTTGATTAAATAACACATCTCTGGTTCTCAAACCAGTCCAAGAGCACATTTTATTCTTTTTTTCTCCTTTGCCTGATGAGTAACTCGTATCAGCGTGTTGCACTGATGAGTGTGAAGAACGTTTCCATGTTTTCACTAAACTCTACACGTCAACTAATAAAATAGTTCCATTTAAAGAATATTTTGTGTAATATCTACTTCTAAATTAATTTCCCATATGTCTTCATTGAGCACATTAGTCCCTGCTCAAGTACAATATCTGAAGAAGCTCCCCACAAGAACTAAATCACTGGGGTGGGTTGTGAAATATTCCACTTAGAGGGTTACCATAAGTCTTTTCCCCCGAAAATGTCCTTTTTCTAAGGTGTAAAACATATGTCTGGGCAAATTTTGTAAAGATACAAAATTAACATTGTTTTTGACCAGCGGTGCTCCCAAGAATAAGAAAAATAATACCATTGATTAAAATCATATATAATATAAGTCTCTATTTTGGTTCATTTAAAAATTGTGTTATGGCCATATGTGAGTAGTGATGACAGTGGCCTCTTAGCCTAACGGATATGTGTAGTACTGCTTTCTCAAGACTTCTCATTTATGGCACTAAAAAATCTTTATTTTCATTTTGTATCCTGTTTACCCTCTTTGTAGAAAATGGATGGTCGTACTTGTAAGCTTGTAGTGCATCATGTGTTATTAATTGTGTGTTGGTGTGAAAAGTAAATTTGTAAGTTTGGTTTAGTTTTCAATTTCACTTTAACGTGATTCAAACTGATTTTTAAAATGCTTAAACGTAAATGCATTTTTGCTGATGTTTTAAAGAAAAAATATTACTCCCTTAGAAGTGCTCGTAATGTATTTGAGTTATATATTTGGGGTGGAGAGGGGGTAGCACATGCCTCCACAAATAATGATTTTTCTAAGTTGGAGGTTTCAATAAAAAACAAACCTGCTTTGGTGGCTGCATGGTCTAACGTGCTACTCTCATGTTAGACTAGACATCCGAGGTTCGAATCTGTTGGGTGTGCTAAGGATTTTTTTCCCAAAATGATATTCCATTCTCCCTACAATCAAATGCAGGTACACTTCCTATAAAATAGAACCTTCCTCATCCCTAAAACTACTAGTGTAATAAATACATAAGCGTGTAACCCATGGGTAGTAAGATGTGGTAAAAAATCTAGATAAATGATGTGGAGTGCCCAGCTCCTAACTTAAATAATTGCCCACAACATGGGATGAACACTTTAGACCTTGATATCCAGTCGATTGTCTTGAAGATATATCATTACTTTTCTGTGTACACTGTGAGAACTTAATTGTTGAAAGATTTTTGCAGTTTTGTGGGCATTGAATACAAGCATTTGTTGTGTCATTGTGAGACAAGATTTCTGTCCCTTTCTTTTCCCTACATTTGAACAACTGTTTCAAATGTTTCCTTCCTTTAAATCTTTCTTTCTTTCTCAGTCAAGACCTCCTGTTAGGATTACAAATTTTTTGAAAACAATTTTACAACTATATTATACTTCATGTCTATGTTTCAAAAAATGTAGAGGGAGTGCAAAGAGAGGAAACTTCTGTAATAGAAATGCAGTCATTTCTTCACACTGTTCAAATATTGATTGCTGATGGATTAGCTTTCAAATTGGTGTCTTTAAAATCAGAAATATGATGTCACAGATGTTGGAAGATGACTATGAAGAATAATATAAAAGTTTCACCGGCAAATTGAACTTTACAAGTTGGTTTACAGTACTTCAATTTGTGGATGAAACATTATAAAGAATTGTATAATTTATTGTTTAAGCTTAAATAGCACAACATGGTTGGAATTTTTTCAACTTGCAATTGAGTATATTATCTCCAAAGATGCTCTTAATGATGACACAGGGTGTTTTGATGACTTCTGCCACCTTCAAGGATATGTAAAATAAATAACGTAAAACTTAATACAACATGAAAAATGGCCATTATATTTTAGTACAGGTAACATTGCTGCAAGCCATACTGAATTATGGAAATTGGTACAATTTTGTTTCGCAATTCCTGCACATAATGCGAATGTTGAGTGAGTAGTCTTGCTTATGCAAAGTAAATGGACAAAAAATAGAAGCAGGTTGTCCTCTAACTCTATAAAGAGAATCTTAACAGTACAATATAATATTAAGAATATGTATTGTGAACATTTTCATACTTATTTTAAAGGTATTCCTGAACCTTTGAAAAAAATTGGAGCAAGTGAAAAATACACTTGCTTATTTTTCTCCCTAATATCCTATTTCTAATAAATCATAATGGTTCTGTACCCATTTGGAAAAGTAACCTCTTTTTTGCTTCCAATAATATGGTAACCCTGTCCACATATCTTCTTCAGCTCCTTAAAAAAAAATTTAGGGAGCTTTTCCATCTTTTGCAAGTACAGCTTGGGGAAACATGTCATAGGGAACATGCCCCACTGCATATAATTAAGGAATAATTTGTTTGACAGTTTAATGGGGGAGTTCCCAATTTCAAGTTATTTCTACTATTGTTAGGCTTGTAATATTCTAGTCTAAAATATCAGATCCAAGGTTTTCTACTGCAGATACATTAAATTTTGTCAGAAAACTCAATGGTTTTCCTGTAAAACTAGAAGGAAAATAAATATATATATTTTTTTGATCACTTTTTTCTCACTCATTTATAAAAAAAAAGTATTTGATTTTTCTTATAGAGGTGTTCATCTTTTATATCTATGATTTTGTCAGAAAATGCAACACTTTTTCTGGGAAAATAGAAAAACTAAAACTTAAAACAATTTTCATATTTTTTTCCTAAATGATTTATTTATCATGGTCTTAAATTTTGATATAAGGTGCTGTTTAGTATTTTAAAAATTATAATTTATTTAACTTTGGATAGACAAAATCTATTTTACTTGACTAGTATTTTACTTTGTCGAAAAATGCAACATTCTTTCTGGAAAAACTGAAAATAACAGTTTTCCGATTGCTTGTATCGCGGCCATTTGTAAATCAATTCTCATTATTTATTTAAAATATTTAAAATAGTTTGTGAAAAGATTGTTTATTGCGACAGGTAAGGGACTCATTTAAAATCTTCAGGTTTTCATGGAGAAAGTACAGACAACAAATGAGTAGAATAATGAACTCAACCTATTACTGTATATTATCTGCGAGAAAAAGGAGGGTAAGTTCAGCACATACAACGACAAAAATGGCCAGAAGAAAGTTCAGGAAGCTTCAGCTATTCTGAAGGACATTATTTTATTGGCTGTCCCAGAGGTTAGTTTTGAACATTTTTGCTACCACATGTGCTATGACCGAATATATATCCTAAAAAGTGATCGAGCTAAAGGCATTATAGAAGCTAATACTGAACCGAAAACCAACCAGCCTCGAGGGACCTGCTCTGAGCCGCCTCCTAAAAAAGTTTCAGGCATCGGGTTGATCAGTCAAAAGCTTCCAAACAATTGTGGGTTGTTTGTGTGAAAAATGTAAGCCATAGACAAAATAAACTTTTTCGTTAATGTGAAGCAAATCGAGCTAAAGTCTTTTTGAATGCCACACGATTTTACCATGATGATGTGTTCCAACGAACTTCTACAATGCAAGAAGAAAAGAGCTTATTTGCTGCGGATATCATGCATCACAAGAACTGCTTAGACAAATACATACTGAACTAAGAATGATGTACCAAGCCAAATACCAGTACTAAATTTGTTAAAAATGCATTCTAAGTCATGATAACCACATTGGCTTTTGAAAGAACAGCTTACAGTGTATCATCCCTATGTAAAAATCTGAATACAAACTATCTTTTTGGGCAAAATGATTTTTCCAACCGACAGTTGAATAGCATGTTAATTGAACACTACTGTACATCAATATGTTTTACATATCCAAGAAACCGGACTGGCTCCCAGATGGTGTTCTTCACAAAGGTTTCTGAAGATACATTAATATAAAAAATGAGATACACTGATGTCATTAAAGATTGTGCAAGTAAGCTGTGGCAAGAATGTCTGGAATATGACTTTGATTCAAATGATACAATTTGTGATGCAAATGATCTCAGGAAATCACTAATTGAGTTTACTTTACTGTCTGTCGTCATCACTCATGGAAAACTTTTTTATCCACATATCTTCCATCATACTGTCAAATAGTGTGAAATGGTGCTACAAATGCTATATTAACTTTAACATAATAGGAGTAAGAAAACACACTACTGTTAATGATTGCTCAATGTGTGCATGAAATGATATGTTCCAAAATATTAATACAAATCTTAAACAGACTTGGCCTTTCCGTAAGTTATGATTAGGTTGAACGGTTTGATGTTAGGCTACTAACTTGCATAGTAGAAGGCACTCAAGGTTTCAGAACACCACTATCACCTATAATAAGAAAGTGTTCCAATTTCAGGCCCAATGGATAATTTCGTCCATGATGAGCTTGTTCTGTCAGGAAAAGGCAGCAGTCATGATATGGTGCCAGTAATCTTTCAGAACAAAACTGATATACTTTATGTGACTGCTGATGGTGATCATCAGGATGAATATCACAACCCTCTTCATACAACTCTACATAGGATTCCAAAAATGACAGACGAGTCGCTACAAAAACAACTATCTGGCCAGGTACCATTAAGATCTCATAAGCCTAATATGAGAGGTACATTTGCAAAAGACTTGCCAGCTAATAGGGAAGGGAATGTGGATGTAAAAAGATTACCACGAGATAGATAATGTGTGATTCTTCACTCGCTTTTTTCAGAAGTACTTTCCTTCAGTAATACTCACTCCTGAAAAGCAAAGTGTACCATCCTGGAGTGCCTCTAACAGTTTAATATCAACTCACGTTCTTCCAGTAACTAATACAGAATTCACTCCCATAATAACATATCCTTTAACCAATTATGACACAATATTTACCCGCGTGAAAAATGTCCAGGATTGCTTACAGCAAGTAAACCAAACATCTGGTGCGCTATGGTGTGATGGTGTTTACAGATGTGCAAAAGAACTGCAACTTCTACTCCACATTAATTTACAAATATTTTCATTGACCTTTGAGGCTTCCACTTTGCATAGGAAGTACTTACTTGCATTGGTGCGTACCTAGCAGATAGTGGTGCTGATTGGTTTTTTTACAGAAACTGGCGCATTTGGTGCTGTAATAGTTGAGAGCATTCCTAGTGGCAAATACTACACATGTTCTTTCAGGGGTAATTTTATGTTAGCAGAGACTATGAACAGGCTAATGTGGAAGACATTTACTGAAGCAGAAAAAGTTCCATTGAAGTAAAAGTCAAATAGATTTTATTTATCCATTGTTAAATAAAATATATTTTTTGAAATATTAAACAGTTTCTTGGATTTAAATTTAGGACTGTAATAAATAAGATTTAAGTAAAGAAAATTAATTATTTGTTTTTTGATTTTTCGTGAAAACTTTACATTTTTGACCAAATAATGGATGCATTAGATAAAGACCTCTATAATCCAATTTAAATTTAAAAAAAATTTGTTCACAAATGTGCGAGGAAAAAGTGATTAAAACTGATACCTTTTTTTCAGTTTTTCTAATTTTACAGGAAAACCGCTGGGTTTTCCAACAAAATGATCAAAACAAATATTGAATGACTATTTTATATCTTTCAAACAAAAAAAATGAAAAATAAAATTGTTTCATAAATGGCTGAGATACAAGCAATCATAAAAATCATGTTCTGCCAATTTGATTCCAATATGGCGGATAAGCGATCAAAATACGAGTCATGTGACCAATGTTTATTTTATATGTCTTGACACCCTAAATGAAGTATTTGAAGTCAAACTGCGAGTACATGAAATGTTTCATGCAGTTGCATTATTTCTTGTGTATGGCCCCAAATAAATTATTGCTCATGACTAAGTAAATATCCATGAGTTGTATATGTTGGGCCATGAGCTCTAATAGCACGAGTGTCTGCATGGCTGTAGAAGATGTGGACAGTTGCCTTGGCATAAAATTTTGTCCAAATTGGATGCTACTGCAAGCTTTTATATAAATCATATTACGGTATGACATCAGTAGAGGGAACACACAGATTTTCCCAACATTTCTTTAAACTTGTAATGATTCTACAATTAATGTAGTAGTGTTGACATATTTAGTTAATATGTTTGGTAAGACAGATTTATTGTCAATAAAGGGAAAAATTTTAACTTTGCCAACTTCATACTTCCTAGAACTTTGCAAAGCACTTTGCACAAAGACATTTCACCCATACCACTTGAAATATTGTGATTAAACAACTATTGACTCAGTTAAACACAAAATTATTAAGCTAATTATCATCATCATTGCCTTGAACTCTATTCACATTCCAAATTATAAATAATTAAAAACGATTTCTGAGAGACTTTTATTAATGCAGGACTGCCATTTACCCCGATGGATCACTTTATCATATGAACAAATTTATAGCTAATTTGACCATCAACAATGCAAATGGACAGCTTTGAATGTACTTGCAAGGTTTTATTGTAGCTTTCAGAGCTTTTAGGGGGTGCTCCCCAAGTCCCTTTTTTTACATCTTGGTTCCTAAGGTCCCTTTTCATGATACAAATTACTGATAAACCATTGAAAATTACTATCTACTTTTACAAAAGTTTTCAACTTTAAAAAAAATCAGCTAAGTTGCTTAGCAGTTATTGTTTTATCTTTATTACCATCCATATAACATTTGTACAAGAGGGTTTTCGACATCAGGTCTAAATTCGGAATCATTAAATAAAGATTATTACTATCTTCCCTAATTGGATTAAAGTTATATTTTTCACCATAAATATAGGCCTACATAACATTGAAATCAACTATAATCTCTTAAAATATAATCTATATATCTACTTTAAGAAATACACAAACAAATTTTAAAACCAAAATAGGCTAGAGAAAAACTAGTTAAGCGTATATTATAACTATAGATTTAAAGTTAATGTTATTTAAATTTTTAATCATAACCCTTAAAAGTGAAATGTTATGGTATAGCCAATGCTTTGTAATTCATTTTCCCGTAAATAATTTGTATATCTATTATAGTTTAGCTTTAATTCTCTCTCAGGTCTAAAGGTATTATATATACTAATAATCTTTGTAATGCATTGTGTTTAGCTGTCTGCTCAGACTAATTGGATTGCAATGGGAATGTTAAAGACACTCACTATTTGTAACTTATAGGGTAATTCATACTTCCACCCCACCCCTCCCCACCTAAATAATTATAAAGTTAATGCTAATGTGTAGACAAGAGTACTTAAGAATTACTTCTATTCCTTAATAATGTTTATTTCTAGTAAGCTACATAGCAACAATCATCTAAACAAAAAAATAAAATAGTTGTAAAAACCCAGATGGAACATATGTTAATATTCTTTTTTGGAATTAAAGCCTCTGATAAAATTGAATGATATATTTGAAAAATGTTTCTAGACAAGACTTAAATGCCAGATCTTTAGCTTTAGCCTCAAACTAGGAATGTAGGTAAATTTGGTGGAGCATTGTTTTAAGCTAATGGTCTGCAGTTCTACTCTCTATCTGTACATAATGTTCAATCATACACAATGTCTAGTAATTTAAGATCACACAATTACATGTATTTTTTAAACATATTTGTGAAATATATTTTTCAATTATTAGATATATTAGTACATTTGTTTCACTATGGTCTTGAGGCTTTTTATAAAAGGTTTTATAACTATTGAATTTAGTTTGAAAGGCCATTTAATTTGCCCACCCACCACATTCTTAAAATTTAACACATCTTGATTATTATTCAGATAATAATATAATGTTTTTATACGGGCCAACGACATTGATTCTTGGCAATAAAAATGAAACACTTGGATAGTAGTTGAACATCAGATGAATAGTGCATTAATTGTTCAAAAATATTCTTGCATGAGGCTTGACAGGCACTTGGATGAGGCTTGACAGGCACTTGGATGAGGCTTGACAGGCACTTGGATGAGGCTTGACAGACACTTGGATGAATACATTTTTACCAACAATATTGTCAACTCTTTTATTTATTGAATTTGGAAATAAGCTGGTTTTATTGCATAATTAATGGTTGTTCAATCTGGTACACCTACCTCTACCTAATATTTATTTTAACAAAATAAACAGCTAAATAATATACAACATCAAGTAAAGATATAAGTTTAGCTTTTAATTATTCTACTACACATTATTATAGTCAAAATGTAAGTAAATACCCTTTTTAATTAATACAAATATGTTTAACAATCCCCACACTCCTTTTAAGGGTATCCCATTGAACACCAAATCTAGATGAAAACTACATTAATATTTAATTATTAAATTTAAGAAACTAATATACATCCATTTTGAAATTTTGTGCTTTTCATATAATAACAATATTTTCTGAAGCTAAAAACAAGGATAAGGAATTTCAACACTTTCTCAATTTGTTATGGACTTTGAAAATATCAAATATGAAATTATTAATGTTGCATGTCTGAGTTGAACTCTAATTCATGTTGAAATAAATTTGATGAACAATATATATTGATATGTTTTATTAAGATTTAATTAAATTTTGTATACTCGTAAAATTATATTCCAAATTAATTACATCTAATTTCAGAAGGTATACTGGTACTTGATTTAACATTGTTACTTATACATCTAATTACATTTTACCTTAACCAGTTATTTTTACAGCTGTTGATCTTCAAACACAGCCACCCCAACAAAATGATCAACAAGACTCAGAAGGAGGTTGCATGTGCTAAGAAGAGATTCATTATTAAAAAAGATATTATTTGTTTGACTGCTACCGATAATAAGCCATTGTATCATGATTAATTTTCACACTGAGTAATGAGGCCGCTACACATTAAAATAAAGAAATATATTTAATCTTAAAATCTTCGAACTGCTTCGATGTATTAATTTGATTAATATTTCTGAAGATGCTATTTATTGATTCGTAAATGCAAAGTTAATTAATAGATGGTCATTAATTCATTTACTTTTGTAAATGTGCTGCTAGTATTATGTTAAAATACTGCTTTCTTGGTCGTTTTACATGCATACTGAAAGAAAACTTGGATAAATATATGTGTGTGTGTATATATACATACACACACACACATACACACACTAAAAGGTTACTACATTTTCTGCTACATCTGCTTCTGTGATTATACTGCATAGTGTTTTTATGTGATTTGTGTAATTTGGATGTATACTTTGAAAGAACTTAAAATTAATTTGAATATGTTTAAACTTGTTCATATTAAATATCCACAGCTATTATTTATGATTTTTAGTAAGGAATGGAGTGAACAATGACCCTGGGCATGGGACAATTCCTGGATAGCTCGGTGGTTAGAGCATTGGCGTACTAAGCCAAAGGTCCTGGGTTCGATTTCTGTGTCCAGGTGTCATTTTTCAATCTTTAGAATTTGTTTATATTATGTTAATACAAAATACTAAACCTTCCCAAATAATCCAAACATACCTAACTTGTTGGGTAGAGGTTCCCAAAGTGTGGTTTGTGCAACACTTGTGCTCTTTGTGTTCAGCCCGCATTAATTTTGATGTGTTATAATATTAGAGTTGCTCTAAAACATGTCTTGTAAATGATATATATTTGAAAAAATTCAATATATTAATATGTTCTGCTTGCAAAATATTTTAGTAATCAACCTTTAAATCATAGGGGCTTTTAAATAAGTAAAATTATTAGTCAATATTTTAATTCAAATGTTAACATAATAGATGTTTTGTTAATACTAATTAGAAATTCATATCTTGATTTTAAGCTAGTATGTGGTTTTCTAAATTTAAAACTAATTAGATTTACTTAAACACACAATTGTATGTGTGAGGCATGCAGTTCTGCTGGGCTCTTTAACCAAAAACTTGGGAACCCCCTGTTTTAGGGTGACAAACTCTCTGGTTTTCAGGACAGGAAGGTTCAACTTTCAGTACATTGAAGGATAACCTAACATAACCTTACATTAAGAACAACTTGTGCACTTAAAATGTAACAACGCCACCTAGATAAAATGCATTAGCCTATACTCTTTACTTACTACTAGTAGTGGCAAACTATGATACTTTTTAATATATTTTATTATGCCAATATATCTTTATCACTTATCAGAACTGGTTCTACACTTTTCAGATAAGTCGGTGAGTCCGTGACCTTAACCACTCTATAACAAAATGTAAAAAATATAACTACAGAAATATTTGATTCAATTCTTTTACTCAAGTTGCGTTAATATACTGCAATGATTTATATATTATAAAGTAATGCATTGGTTTCCATTACAGGTTATGGAGAGTTAAAATTTAAAATAGGTAAAAACACATTATATTAACATTCCTTAATTAAACTGTCAACACATTAATTTTAAAGCTTAGGTTATAAAAAAATTCATAAAATTGTTTTTCAAATTACTAGGATATATAGTCTCTTACTAAGTTTTTACAGTGGTGAATTCACAAATTTGTAAATGTAAGAATAAGTTAAATTGCAATGTTCACTATTTTCCTTTTATTTGAACAAAAAGCATAAAAAAATTGACATACTTAAAGTGCTTATCATTATTTGCACAAAACCTAATTCTATTTGAATTCTTTTTTTTAGTGAAATCGTTGTAACTTGTTTATTCTTTAAATTAACTTGACACTTGCCAAGGTTTCCTTATTCAAAATAATGATGCCATGTTAGTAATAGAAAATTTAAAAATAAAACTTCTCTGTGAAAAATGAATAACAAACAATACAAAACCATAAAAAATTAATAGGCAGGGTCACATCTATACCACTTTTAATCTGCATGCAGGCAAAAATGTCAGTCAACGTTTGTATAATGGTTGGATGTAATAAGCTGTTCTGGTCTTTCCTAAACAATTTAGCAATTTCCTTCCACACAAATGTGGGTACACTTCCTCTATATTCCATTCTACTTATCCCTAACTCATCAATATGGGTAATACAACATTGTTTACAAAACTATATCATTTTACATCTATGAGCATCTTACACACTCTTTACCTTGTAAGTTGACAATCCTACCTTGCTTTATTGTACTCTGCTATAGTCCATGATTATTAGCCCTAAAAAATATGTTAAATGCCCCCACACTAGTCATGTCATGGTCGTACAGAGATCAAGGTTGCTCACACGCTATTAATAACATCCCAAAACACAACCACCTCCAATATGTGGACTTCTTACACATTTTACAGTCTATAATTCCTCTTTGGCACTCACCAAGCTCTGTGCTGTCTTGTGCCATCATAGCCTCACTAACCTCAAATTAAAGAGAATGATATCCCACATCTCTTGTACTCAGTGGTATGATAATGAGGATCACAGCAAGGCGGCCTTCTGAAATACAAGACAAAATTAATAAAATGAATCAACTCTTACTTAATCCTCTGTCCAAAATGGAATAATTACTAATAGCTGTAATGTGAATAAATCACTGTATACCAATGATCTGGACACGTCAACAAATTTAGGCCAGTGTGGCCTACAAAAGCACGATAAAGTAGAAAAACTGAATACTAAACTGAAAAGTTGTGTAGTTCTGTAAATGATGTGGAATAATCCTTTTACTTCCACAAAATCCCAGCTTAGGAAAATCACATATGGTGGAAATTTGCCCGTCATATTAAATTTGTTTTTCTGAATATAGTGGCTTAGCAAAATGCTGAAAATTTGTTTGATTAATTAACTGATGCCATGGAGTAATAATCCGTTGGAATCATAAAATTCCTGATGGGGGAAATCCTTGATTGAGGTAAATTGATCACCATATTGTTTTTTTTATTTTTGAAGGCTAGCAGCTGTATGAAAGAAGCTAGAAAGATGCGAAACAAGGAGTTCTTATTTCACTATCTGCCCCTGCTTCAAATGGTTGAAAGTGGTCAGTTTTCCTTTCCTGAACATTTAAGAAGTTGTACCACATAGCATGAAGGGATAGAATATTTCCAGTTACATCTAAAGCTTGCTGAAGGTTCAGACTACTGAAAATTTTCCTTCAGCATGTTTATGGACGTGGAACAATAAAGCCAAAATCCGATGTCTTGTTTGAAAGATCAATAAGTAACATGATATATTGTGTCTTTTCTCCAACCACAACTTATTGCGAGACCGTCCGTGCTAGATTGATGGATGTGTTCACGATCATGGTATCAGCGGCAGCTTGGACGATTTGAAGGCTGGCAGATCTTACCTTAACAGCGAGAAGATCTATGAATCTCGACTTGTTTAATTTTTTGAAAGGAATGCATGTTGTGATGTCTGATAATGTGTTCTTTGCCCGTATTATGTGTTCAATGTATTTAGTGCTGGCTTCAAAATTGTATCCATTGAACACAATATTATTACTTGTGCCATATTTCTTTGTTACAAAATCAACGTAGCGGTAGCAAATTTGGAAGAAAGTAGCCATATTTGACCAAACTACTTTGTGAAGCAAATCACCACAGTCTACAACATATATTGGACAATTTGGTAAACTTTCACTAAGAGGGCAAATATTTTCAATCACAACAAGAGAATACTTTGTTCCTTTTCGAAAAGTAAGGTCATTGAAAAGGGCAGGGAGATGATGAGCAAGCTTATCTTTTAGGCATAATCCATTCATACAACATAAATGATACAATGGAAAATATGATTGAGAAATACTATCACGTTCTGTCCATCAATCTTTAAGTTTCTAATTGTGGATTTAAGATTTTTTTACTGTGAATGACTTTCCAACAATAAATTTCATAGAGACATTTGCTATATTTAAAGCCGGATCCAGTTCACAGATGATTCTCCTACTACACCGTTGCTCAACGAAATCAGGATTCCAGGAGCTCTCTCAAATGGAGAATGATACTTTAACCATTTCATGAATATCTCTCCATTTGTAGTATCACGACTTAAGTACTAGTCGGGCATAATATTGTCCAATGAACTGCAGATGCAGGTTGCACTTGACTTGCTGGGGTTACTTCATATTTCTCATAGTGTGAAAGGTGCTGTGCCCGTCCATTGTGCAAGTATTGTGGTCTGCATTACAATCATACTTTCTTTCACACTTGATAATGCAAACACAGTAACAGAAGACACATACTTAATTATCTTCGTATATACTTCACTGCATTGTTGCTTGCAAGTATATCAATCAAGGTACGAGATCAGAATTTTATTTGCAGTAAAACACCAAGACCAACCTCTAATGAAGACCCAAAATGCTTTTGGTCTAGCTGCGGCATTGATAAAATTGACAAATGCAATTTGTTAACTGGGAGAACATTATTTCCCTCTTTTCGACCTCATCATTTCACAAAGAAATCTATTCACATTTTATTGTATCATATTGCAGCCACCCTCATTCATAGCCTCAGTGCTTGGGTGTATGTCACAATCGTACCAGCTTGAGCAAATGTCATCTGATAATAATTGCAGCTGCTTCAACAATCGTCTCTCTTACATCCCTTTGGCTTTTGAGACGGTCCTCATACCACTTATTGTTCGAACTACGAGAGGCAAGAACATTGAAACAAATCATACCACGCGTTTTCAACCGGAGGGACAAAATACAACTGCATCTCTGTAGTGATCTTATAAAAAAAATAAGTTGTTTCCCTCTGTAGCACTTAATTTATGGTAATATTGCCTTTAATTTCTCTTATAAATCATTCAAATAATACTGACAGTCCTCATGGTTATCTAGATACTTTTACAATTTTGCGAATCCCTCATATTTAGCTACATCTAGTGTGTTGGTTTTGACTACCACTCCTCCAACACTTGCAAGTACAGATCCAAGCCTACTGAATAAAGGCTGACAATCGTGCTGATATTTTGCATCCAAAGAAACTAAATTTATTACTGCATTTATTTGTGAAATAATTTGTCCCCAATCATTGACTCGTTTTGCACATACACAGCTATGTTCTTCCACTCTAAAGTCGTTGCCTCCCTAACTCTCCGTGACTAATGACTTGCTATGAAAATGTTTTGAATCTACTCTTTTAAGAATCTAGTCAGACTTTTCTACCTGTAAAGTGTTTTTTATCCTTTGAGTGTAACCCCTACTATAATTCTTATGCAGCTTTACTGATCATTTCCCTCACAGCAAATCATGAATTCCATCCTTTTGTAGTACACTAATTTTTTTTTTAATTTCCTCATCCAACTTTCACCTCAACAAATTTGTCACTTTCTCTAAGTGTACTTTTTTTCTAATAGCACAAAATTTCATTTCATTGTTTCGTATTAAACTTTTCCTAAAAGGGGATTTTCCTCATCTGGGATTTTGTGTGACTCAACTGATTATTACTCCACAGCATCAGTTATATAAGTATACAAATTTTCAGCTTGATATTCCTTTTTTCCCTCATTTAGGCTTTTAATGAGTATTTGTACTGGACTAATTGGGTATATCTGTAGTGATGTTGAATACGAGTGAAATCACTTTACTCGATTCACACTAAAGCAGCAATTTCTTGCTGTGTATGCCCAACCAACAATAAGGCCTATTCTACACTAGTGGTTAAAATGCCGGGCCTTTAAATGAAACCCTTGTTATCAAGTTAGAAAATAAGCTTTCGTCTAGACCAGTGTTTTGACCACTACCTATGGTGGCGTTAAAACTGCCTAGTGGTAGAAATGCGAATCAAACTACACCAGGCGTTAACAGGCAGTTGTGCCTCAATGTCACAATTCCTTCAGCAGGAATGATAAATACTCTTCCTCAAGATGGTATCACCTTTTGCAATATTTTCATTCACTAAACCAAGAAGTTAATCAAAAGAAACCACAAACATTCTATAGGTAGTACAAAAATAACTTCTCTGGGTACATTCTGTGATTCATAAACATAATATGAAACTGTTCTGTTGAGAGACAGTTCGATAATGTGGGGCGAGTCCACCAACATCTCTTTTGAATAGGTTTTTTCCCCCCTCCAGCAAAATAAGACCCGCAATACAATGTCCATTTTTAAATCATTCTGCACAAGTGGAAACAACAATCGCGGCATTTAAACCGCTAATGTAGAATCTGTAGTGTTATGGTAGCTGTTTAACAGTCGTGTTTTGACAGTCAGATGTAGATTCAAGAGTTTGGGGGCCTGAGCTAGCGGCAAAACCACCCCGTTTTAACCGCTGGTTTAGAATCGACCTTACTCCCACAACTTTATACAAATAGTGATGTTCACACACTGACCATGTTTGGTAACTATATTTTAAACTAACATAATAGAATTAAAGATGTCTTTTTTTATGAAGAATTCTCAAGCTTGTTCCTTTTCATATTTGGGCTTTCTTCTCTTGCTAATAATAATTAGTTTGTTTCATATTTCCCTCACATTTTATGTTTCTAACATTATTTTAGCAACTAGGCCGTATTACAAATTTATAATATTACACTATAACTAGTGTTTAACTCTTTGAACAAAATAATATATCTTTTATGAGACATAAGCCAACTTGTGGAGGAAGGTCTTATATTCGCTCTAAAATTCTTAAACCTGCATGTTGGTTTTGGGAGAGAGAGAGTATTGTTTTTTTAATGGTGTATGTTTTTATACTGTAGTAGGATTCTGATGGGAACAAAAGTTATTAAAACTATTTTATTATATTTATATATCAAGTTATATGAGCTGCAGCTGTCACTTTTGATAGATAGTATAATTAAAGATACAATAATGATAATATATAGTATAGATATAATAATAATTAAAATAATAATAATCATAATAGAGTAAAATACTATCAATGTTGATGACAAATGAAGTTTGGGTTTTCTGAACCTTTCTTCCTCTCAAAATTCTACTCTAGTTGTCCTCAACCTTTCTTTAGTTTCAGACCACTTACGACTTAAAGAATCTGTGGATCACCCTAAAAAACTTTATATATTAATTTCATAACCAATTATTTGAGAGGGCCTAACCAAAAATACATTGAGAGATATATATTTGGGTTACATTACATTAGTATGCATATTAAATGAATAAATACAAATAATTTAATTTATAGTCTAATATATGGACACACATTCATTTGAGAGTTATTTAAATAACTATTTTAAATAATTAATTCTTAAAATATGAGTTTATATGTAGTTTTAAATTAGCAAAAAAACTCTTAATTTAAGAAATTACTGAAAGATAAGCCTTCATAATTATCATGAACCACCTAGAGTATCTTGGTGCACAGGGGGGGGGTCTAATGACCATAGAATTGGAACCACTACACTACAATTTTATTTTTTGTCTCTGTTTTGGTTATTATTTCTCTTCACAAAAATATGTGCAAATGAAAGTAATTTTAATAGGATTTTATATGTGCTCATTCTATCTTACGCATTTCTTTGACATATTGCATTCATTAACTGGAGGTGTTTCCATAACATAGATTGATGAGTTTGTACTTGTAAATTATGGTTCCCTCCCTCTTCAAATATATTTTACCAATAACATCAAATGCTAAAATTACAGAAAAATTATTGAATGTGTATGATTTTTTTTTGTCACATTCTAATATAGTATAATAAATATAATTATTTTGTGTAAAAGTGCACAAATACTATTTCATCATGCTATACCCCACCTGGTAACACTTAACCAGCTTATTAAAACTGACAATTCCTATTTATTTATATCATTTAAACTAATTTACTTTTAAAACAAATAATGGTTTAAAATTGGGACACATATGCAACACGGTACCATAGCTGAACAAACCCAATGAGAAAACAAGATTATTCAGATTTTCTTTTATTACCATTAAAGACTGCTTAAATAAATCGTAAGTTTAATATATATGAATATTGAGAAAATCTCTCACAAAGAGTAACCACAATTAAGATTGCTTTCATAAATCGTCTGATTATGGATTACAAAAATTAATATTCAAAAATTTTCCAAAAACGAGTTGTGTTTTGGTGCAATTGCACTGTCTGCATATATGATAGCTATATCACTGTTATAGATTAAAAGCTACAAATGAAAACTATAGAGAGTATATTATCATTCTGTATTTTGTGTATTAAAAATAGTATTAATATTGTTTTACTGCATTTATCTTGTGTAATAAATTTAAGACTGTCAAGCCTGTATTTAACATAAAAAAATAGCTTAAAAATTGTATAAAACTGCACAAAATTGATTGTTCCTAGCAATAAAGAATGATTAACATTTTGGGCTGAGTTCTAACATGTAATATTTTAAATAAGCTACTTAGATTAAGAACTTATTTCATTTGAACCAATACAGAGAGTATGTTATAAGGTTTTATGGAAATAGAGATTTTCTTGCCAAATTTTATTAACTGAATGGTGAACAAGAATGCATAGTTATATTTTACAGGATTTCCCACAGTCATTTCTAGTGTCAACACTTTCTTATACATTATTACTAGATCTGTACATCAATGTAGCAAGGTGCATAACAGTGGCGGCTCGTGAGTTTGAACACCGGGGGGTGCTGCTCTGGTGAACAGCAGGATGGGGGTGAGGGTGAGGGGTGGGGATGGTAGGAGATTTATGGGCTAGCAAGAGGGGTTATTTGGAGGGATATATAATAATGTTTTCTTTTTAAAAAATAAATCTAAATATTTATTAAAACTCATTAATTTTTAAGACTTTTTAGAAAAAAATAAATCATTCTACGCAATATAAAATGAAAACTAATATTTTTCAAGATAGTGATGTGGCGGGAAATAAAACAGCTCCTTTGGTTTGTTTATAGCCTAACACAATACTGTTTTGTTTATTTGTGAACAGTATTAAGCCTACTGTAACTGAAATACATTAATAACATAATTTAATTAGTTGTAAAAATAAACCAAATAAAACATTAGTATCTATAAAGTTATATAAAAAGCAGGGGCGGCCCCCGATCCCCACGAATCCCAGTTCCTTTTAAAGTTATTATTCACACTCTCACGACAATTTTATCTTGCCATAATAGTTTAAAGAAAAATATGTTTTTGGTTTAAGTAATAGCAGGCAATGTTTTTAAAATGTCATGCTGTCAGGCGTGAGGTGATCAGCGCCTGACATTGTGAAACCAAACCTTCCCACCCCTTCAACTCTTGTCTTCAAATGGCATGCAGTCAGGCGCGTGACGGTCAGCGCCTAACATGTGAAACCAAACCTTCCCTCCCCTTAACCCATTGTCCCCATCCTGCTATAGCTAGCTAGCAAGCATTGCTTATTCTTTTGAAGGCGTACTCCCTTACTTAAGGTTGAAAGCTTGTGAAATGTGTATAGCGTGAACCAGCAATAGTTGTCCTGCGTGCTCCTGCATCTTGAGGATGTGTGTGGCGTGTGTGTTTATAATAATATTATGTAGGGTTATTTTAGGATAATGTTTGAGTTATATGTTTTAATATTTTTGTAGCTAGGCTTAATATGAATAGTTCAATTCAGGCGCTTAAGACAACGAATATTGCAAGATTAACTCTTGATCAAAAAAGAGAATTGAAATCATTAGATAGGCCATGTCCTGAATTTTGTTTGGAACAAAGTGAAAACATACATACCTATATATTTATGCACATTACACCGCTACAGAGTTTCTACAACACATCCACGTTCTTTGGGGAGAGTTTATTATTTTTATCTTTGCATGTTTTTTGTGATATTAATTTTTGAGTTTAACTAAATGAATATTTAGCAAAACATATTCCGAAATTTCTGTCTTCTTTTAAATATTTTATTTAGAAATAATTTATGAATTAAACAGGCTGTGCCCTCCAGCTTCTAAAGTGACGAGCCCCGCCACTGATAAAAAGTCAACAGATGGTTAAAAATATAAATGTATCAATCTGCAGTAAATACAGAATTATATTAATTAAAGAGGTAAAGCCAGTCAAGGCCGAAGCCNTTTAGGAAACCCTCCCCCCCAGTTCACCCGACCGAGATTCGAACCTCAATCTCCCCGTCCTCAGCAGTCGAGCTCAACACGACTAGCGTGTTAGCCAACTATGCCACCGAGGCGGGTCATGTAGGTTATGGTTGAGACACATCCAAGGCCGTAGCCAGGGTTTTTTTTGTGGGGGGGTTCAAACCCCCCGCGAAATTTTATGAACAAAATATATATAGCTTTATTTATGGTTCAAACGATATAAAAATTAAAATACAAATACAAATTAGGTGACTGTGTTATTATAAAAAGCACTTCAAAGAGCTTCTAGAGGTGTTAAATATTTAGAAATTTTCCTAGCGTTCGGCATTTTGGGGGTTATTTAACCATAAAAACCTCACAGAGCTTCAAAAAGTGTTGAATATTTAGAAAATTTCCTACCCTTCGGCAGCTAGGGGGTTATTTTATCATAAAAAAAACACTTCAGAGAGCTTCTAGAACCGTTTGTCATTTATAATGTTTTTTATCTTCCAGCAATTGGGGGATGTGCTCACCAAACCCCCCCCTGAAATTATTGGCTGGCCACGGCCTTGAAGCCAGTGATTCTTTTTTTAGAATGATACAAATATGTTGAATGCAATATAGAGGATCATAATATTTTAAAATACACATCTAATTTTGAGCGGGAAGCAAATGCTTTGAGTTTATATTTACTTAAAATTGTTTTAACATCAAATTAGTACTAGTTGCCCTTAGATATATTAATAAAAAGATGCCCTTTGTTTTTAATTTCAATTTTTCCAATGATACCTAATCGATAAATATGAATAATTAATAAACTAAACACATTCTTGTTTTAGTATTCATTTCTGCACTTATTGGATAAACAATTAAGCATGCAAGAATATAGAGTTAAATTAAAACAAAAACATATGTCACACAATTCAGTTCAGCTCCAATTCTAAGTTATTGTTTGAGCATATCCCCTACTCCCCCTCTTCTGTTTCTACATTTCACCACTAGCCAAAAGGTTCCAAAAGAGTTGCAACGCCTCGCCACTACCCTCATTAAAGGAAAAACCTTCCTTTAAAACAGCACAATTACTGTCTGTAAAAACTACAAAATCTGAAATATGTTGAAACTAATTATAATCTTCTGGGATGTGTTACAGTGTACTGTACTAAATTAGAATAAAATATATATAGAATTGTTGGGGGTGCTCCAGCTCTGCAGCTCTTATGGACGAGCGCCACTGGTGCATAAACAGAATATAAAGCTGAAAATTTGTATATGTTCAAAATGTCTTGAGATAATAATTTGTCGGGTCTAACCAAATTCCAATATGGGAAAAAAAAATTGCCTCCATATTAAATTTTATGAGTCTTAGGTTCTCGATAAAATTTAAAAGAATGATTAATATGGTTGCATGGAAACACATAATTGATAACATGAATAGCACTGGCCAACCATTTTTATATTTTCTCTTCAGACTAAGATTTAACATTTGAATCTGACTAATTTCGGTATGCTGATTTCAAATATGATACTGATTTTGTTGTACCACATCAAGTTTTTGAACTATCGCATTCTGTGCTTATTGATATGATCTTGAATGATTCAAATATTTCATCACATAATTTATATGGGATATGCTGATAAAAATCTGAACAAGTTAAAAGTAATTCAACACTTAATCCTTATGTTGTAAAAATTTTTCTCTTTCAAATTATTTGCGCATAGCGAGTGAAATAATTGAGATTATTATCACTAAAAACTATTTTTAAAGCAAGGGCTATAACACCCTGTCTATTGGAATAAAACTTTTGTAGCTACCAGGAAAGCCGGCTAGATACCCGCCAACAGATGGCGTGCCTCTCCCCTCTTCCCCCGCTCCCAACACCACACCCAAGTCACTGTTCGTCTAGAGTTCCTCCTAGTATGTACACTTACATCTGTTTACGGATTGCATGTTATTGACCTGGCTCTCTAAGGGATTTCACTCGAGTATTATTATTTTATCTGGACAATAATTGTGGATTGTGACTGATATATTTGGACTACGACATGGTATCTTTATATTTGTGCAATACATAACCTTCTGTTTGTTTAACTTGGCATCATGTCTGGCAGACGAAATTGTTTGAACAGTCCAGACTCTATGTTATATATGTGGAAGTTCCATTGTACCCAGTAAAGAATGAGTATCGGTGACTTTTTGAAGAATGCCTATCTTGCTAAGGCATACTTTCACGTAAATATTGATGATCAAGACAAGTCTTGGGCTCCACACATTGTATGCAGGCCCAGTGTGGAAAATTTGCGGCAATGGACAAAAGGTAAGCGAAATTAACTAGCATTTGGTATTCAATGATATGGCGAGAGTCGAAAAATCATGTAGATGATTGCTATTTTTGCTTAGTCTAGAGAGGTTACAATAAAAAATAAAAAATTTTTTACACCCAAGTCTTGAATCAGCAATCCGCCCAGTTACTCATTCATGTGAAATACCTGTGCCTGTTTTTAACATATCGGTCATTTGAGGTAGAGGGGGCTATGGCAGAAGTTGTTGAACATGTTAATTTTGAAGATGATACTGGTTCATATTCTAACTCACGTTCACGATTTTTTAATCAGAAAGAAATGAATGACTTCGTAAGGGATTTGGGTATTTCTTAAGAGTTGTCTTAACTTCTGGCTTTAAGAGTGTTCAAGTAATGGAAGTTTTTGGAGAAATCCAGTATTTAACTTAAAATAAATTCTGACAGGGTTTTAATTTTAAAAAGTACTTTTTAAATTTTTAGTTTTTTTTTTTTTTCAAATTTGCTTTAATAGACGTTTTGACTAAAGGAATCTGACTCCAAAAAATCTTGAAATTTATTAATTGTAAATAGCTGATTTTTTTTGTATTGGACATAATGACTTGTTATAGATCAGGGTTTTCCAACTGGCTGCTTGCGAAGTTACTTTGAAAAGTAATTTTACTATAGTAAAATTGATGTTTTTAGCCAAAAACTGAAAGTTTTGACTTGCGTGGAAAATATCCACGATAGCTCCAACTAATATTCATTCAGTAATAAACTTAACTGCACTCTATTCTTATAATAAATAAGTATCCGTGTTGGTCCTATTTACTTCCCCCCTTGTGATTAATTAAGTAGACTTGCTCAACCTATTTTCCTCCACCCCTCTGCTAGACCAAGTAGGTGTACAGTATATGGTGATCTACAACCTAAGTTGATGTTTATTGTTTAGTAATAGTTTTCTATTTGTGGTTCATTGTTGATTAATTAATGCCACAATTGTGAGAGGAGAACTCTTCATTTGACAAATGATAACATTTTCATCCATCTTGAGAATCAAACCCAGAATACTCAGCTTATTAGGCAGATACACTGGTGGATGAGCTAGGGTGTCTGACTGTACCTTGCTGTTTTTCTCATTTCACTACAGTGGAATTTATTCCAGAATTGTATTTATTTTTCAAGCTTCATTTTCATAGAAACATCTCAAACAGGAAATAATAATTTTTACAAATCGTTTCTGATTTAATAATCCTTGATGGGTACTTGGAACATTTTTTGTTAGTTTTTTGAAGTTTTTAGTAATGATAGATCTACATATTTTCAAGTTATAATGATAGTATAGTTTAAATAATTTAAACAATTCAACTGTTATGTCGACAAAAAATTATTCATGTCATTTCATACTGCTTTTATATATTAGCAAAAAAAAAAAAAAATTGATATAAATATTTTTTAATATGAATAAATGGAACGGATCTATACACATATGTGTAATTCTTCTTCAGAGCGCAATTCCAAATAGCAAATATACTGAAAATATAGAAGAATGAATATTTTATGATACTTGAATTTTTAATTTGTAAAGTTATGAAAAGTCAGCAGCATTTACAATGGAAATAGTGATTTATCTTTTACTTACTATAGTGTGCCATCTCTGCTTATAATGAATGTTAAAAATTACTATCATACATTTTTAGATGGGTACCAAGTACAGTGATGGCAGTTTTGCTAGAAGATCTTTAATATTCATGGGAGAGAGTATGGACATGCTATTCTAAGTATCCCCATAGAAAGAAATATAATAGACTCAAAAATAATATTAATAATCATAATAATACAATAATATAATAGCCATTATAATTTCTATGCGCATACAATCTCCCAATATGTGATATATTTGTGCTTTCATATTAAGCAGTAAAGTAAGTTTTAATGCATACGAATTTAAAATTGATAAAATGGCATATGATTGAGTAATATGCAGATACTCCCAAAATGTCCATATAACTATTTCCTTGTAGAATTTAATAAATATAATTATTTTGTGTAATTACCAAGGGTACGGCCATTCACCCATATGGAATATGTTTATTTATGAACTTTATAAAGGTTTGCATAATAGTAAAAAATAAATATATATGTCTCAAATTTCATTTCCATGGGAATTGATCCTTATGAGAAAATGAGGGGGGAAACTCGCTGTGGTTAAATGTTATAGTAAAAATTAATAGAAATGTTGTATTGGTCAGTTTTACTTTTAACTAAACTACGATCATATAATTATTGGTGAGTCAGTGAAAAATTATTCTCGCTTAACAGTATGTGTTACCCCCGACCCTGATTATCACTCATAAATAATACGTAAGGCTGGTCACAAGAAAGTTTTATTTTTATTCAAGAAAAATAACAAATACACCTCTGAGAGAGTGAGGCGTGAAGAGCGTTAGGCGCTGAATCCGTAAACAATAATGTAAGAAATGTGTAGAACTTCTTCCCAAGCTTTCAAATGGTGACCCAAAATAAATCATACAATCTGCAGTAAAATTGAACTTCGTAAAATTTCAAGATAAAAATAATAATCGATAGTCAAAAACAAAGTACTAGTCATGACAAAAATATATTTACCCGGCACCTCCGGTGGTTCTCAACCAATCTGAACAGTAAACAATGAGTTCCCAACATATAACTCCCCACCCTTATTTGGGCATAATGGAAATAATGAAAAAGGATCTAATTTAGAAACATATGCCATAACTGACAGTATTAACGTTAAACATTAAATCCCATATTAGAGAACAAATATGCCTACTAGCGGCCCCACATTTAACCAACATAGAATAAACTTTCGAATTATGTAACTATAATAAATTATCTTCCAACAAATAAGCTATATAATCTTTAAATGTACAAAATCGGCAGAACTAATGAATAACGCTGCCAGAATTAATAATGAACCTAAGATGGCGGTACTCTAAGAAATAAGCCCATCTGTGAAGCGGATGATACAGAATGTAAGTTAGATAATAAAAAGCTTTCTCCCAGAAGCTCGCAAAGAAATGTCAGACATACAGTTTGGTCAAACCGTGTAAAGAAATTAAGTTTATTCATGGTCTACAAGCAAATTAAAAGAGACCAGGTACAGTTAATAAATTATAAATTAAGTATAAAGAATCCAGAACGATAATTTTTAATCATTACAGCTAAACGGAATTTTGAATATACAAATGTAAACCTATTCTAAGACCAAGGTCTCTCACCTAGTGATCGTAATGTAAAGTGTGCTGGCATTACAGAACTCTGCCGTTATATACCCGACGAATGA
Organism: Timema poppense; assembly: GCA_902141375.1. Classification (NCBI taxonomy): domain Eukaryota; kingdom Metazoa; phylum Arthropoda; class Insecta; order Phasmatodea; family Timematidae; genus Timema; species Timema poppense. Next base: position 4,594 of record CABFOV010003862.1, on the reverse strand, counting down.
AGTCATGTGTTCTCAAGGCGCGGGAACAAAAGGAGAGGGGTAAGGGGTAGCAGTCTTCCAGAACATGCTCAAATAGTCTACGCGTATTAAACGCGCGCCAAACAATAGTTATTTTGTTTCTGAACACTGCCGGCAGTGTGCATCCAGTTCACGCATATCGTCTGTCTTCTTTTTTCTTGGGCGCGGCACAATCCTCGTGGTGAGAAGCGAACCATGGCCTCTCGAATTAGTTTGATATTGGCATTTCCGCGATGTGTTAGTGGAGTAGAGCCTTCCTGGGACGGGTCAACTGGGGCCGGTATGGTGGGCTAAACAATCTTCTTTTCCTTAGGTGTTGTAACATGGTTATATATATATATTCACTTCTTCTTACTACCCGTTCAATCTATACGCTTACTTACTAATTACTCTAATGGTTTAGGGGTTAGGAAGGTTATATTAAGAGGAAGTCATCCCTGGGCTTCGGAGTGACGGTTTTCCGTCTAGAGGTCCACTCTCCTGGCGACGTAGTGGTATTGTGGGTGGGGATAGAAAAGGAAGATGGACGAGAAAACATAGGCTGGCTGGGGGATGGCTATGGTGTGTAGCTGGTAGCCCTCCTAGCTCAAGGGGGAAAAAGGAGCAGGTGAGGGTCGGGTGGTTAGTAAGGGGGGAAGACAAGGAGAGGAAATAGATAACTTAGTGGTAGGGACTCTGAAAGGCGTTGATGTGAAATGGGGATGTTCGGACAGTAGACGGTGGGCCCTCGGATGGTATATTCCTTTTTCATCAACATCTTCAGGGTCTTCTCTCGGTGGGCCTTGTCGGAGCGGTTGGTGTAGCCCATCCCGTTAGATCACCGGAAAAGGGACAATATCGGATGAAAGGAAGAAGAGGACAAGTGTTTGGGAAGGGAAAATTATCGGTGGGAGGAGTCCCGTCAGCGTGTGTCACAGTAGGACGGGAAGAGTTCCCGGTAACGTATGTTATGGTGGGATGGGAGGAGTCCCGTCAAAGTATGTCGCGGTGGGACGGAAGAAGATCCCGGCAACGTATATTACGGTGGGACGGGAGGAGTTCCAAGCAACGTGTGTTGTGGTGGGACAGATGGAGGTCCCGGCAATGAGGTGACTGAATTGTATCTCCTCTGAAGAGTCTACCTTCCGACATTTAACACCTAAACAACCCAAATGAAAATCCTGAATTACATATCCTTTAAAAGTTTAAATTATATCTCCGAAATCCTGAATTGTACCTCCTCGGAAGATTCTATCTTCCAACACTTTACACATAAACAGCTCAAATGAGCCCTGAGTTATATATCCACACAAACAACTTAAATGAAAATCCTGAATTGTATATCCTTTAAAGATTAATATTAAACCTCCGAAATCTTTGTTATTCCACGGAAGAATTTCTCTTCCGATACTTTATACGCAAACATCCCAAATGATAATCCTGAATTGTATCTCTAAGTGGAGGACACAGTAGCGAAGGTGGGGGAAGGAGGGGGGCGGTCTGCCCCGGGTGGCACTTTTGGTCTACTGCAACGAAAAGTTTTTATTCTGCCGGTGTAATAGGCTACAAGACGTCAGATGCAATTTTATTATTTATTGATAAAAGAAATATAATGTAAATATATAACAAAACACTTAAATTTCCCTATAATTCAAATTCTTATAAATAAAACAATGAAACTCAACCACATGTTGAGATATTTTATATACGTATAATATCTCAACATGTGGTGGAAACTTAATACCTAAATCATCGAGAATTAATTTATTATGAGACAAACGCTGAATCTGAATCAACGAGAAATAGAGGATATTTTTTTAGAATTGGTTCATTTGTAGGTGGAATACGATCCAGTGCTACGTGAACATGTTCTAAGAAACAAGCTAAGAAAAAGTTTGCTAAATCCTATATGTCGCCTACTATTCAGAACGAGTTTATAGACATTTTACGAGAAAAAGTAAAAAGCAAAGTTATCGCGCTAGTAAAAGAAGCCAAGTACCTTACTATGAAATTCGACAGTACTCCTGATACCGCTCATAAGGATCAAACGAGTCAAGTTTTGCACTACGTTATGATCGATGGAAACAAACTTTGTTTATTTAATTGAAACAAGGTAATATCGTCGAGAATATTTCAACTATGATTTTGAAAAAATTAGAAAATGACAGAATTGGTATTCAAAATTAAGAGGATAAGCATATGAGAATGCTGATTTGATGGTTGGTCAACATAGTGTGGTTCAGAGACGTATAAAGGAATTTAATAGAAAAGCAGAATTTGTCACAAATACAAATTACACCCTAAATTTGGCGGGTATGCATGCAGCTTCTGTTGCTGTGAATTCTGTTACCATTTTTAGGAACTGTGTAGAGTTTGTTCACCTTTTTCTTCCTTGACCCATCGCTGAGATATGCTGATTTAAATCATTGGTCAAAGTGTCAGGCACGTAGAAACTCAATGGAGTGTAAGGAGGGATTCTGTGAGTATTGTAAATATATATATACCTTTAAAAATCTGAAGTGTGTTAGACCAGTTAACTTACGTGTAAGAAATTATCAGGTCAGATGCTGGCGTGCTGCTTGGTGCGTTACAATTGTTTCCCTTTCTGTGCTTTCTTGTCCTGTGGGAATCCGTCCTTCTAGGAATTAACACACCCACAGACATACTTCCAAACAAAAGAACTGAACGTATAACAATGTGATATAATATTTGAGGCTTTGAAAGGATTTTTAACTAAAAATAGAGATGAACTAGTTAACAATTTAGTAGCTTATGCCAAATAAATGTGTGATGTGCTTGGGACAGTCATAAATCGTCAACGTCGATGTAGAAAGAAAAAAAAAACTTATGGCTGTTGAAGAATCACGAGGAGCTGAATTGACATACGAAACTGAATTGAGAAGAGATATAATTTATTCGCTGTACAGAGTGATGCAATAAATTACTCTCAGGTTTGAACAGCTTCATCGTCTTTCTGAGAAATATACCTTTCTCACTCTATCGAATTTTTTGAATGACAACTACGAGTCTCAACTAAATAACTACTGGTACTATGTCATTTATAAGGAAAAGTTCCTTGTTAAGAGATAAATACTTCTTAGTTGATTTGTTGCTGCTACGCAAGACGAAACAGAGACGTGTAAGGAAGATCTCCTCGAACTTTTAAGATTTATTAAAAAAAGACATTCTTGGTAACTCAATTCCAGATATTGTAATACTTCTACGAACTTTCCTAACAACTTCTATTAGTATTACTGCCTGTGAACAGAGTTTCTCTATATTAAAATTGATCAAGAATTACTTAAGATGCACAGTGAGTACCTTACCGTTAATAAATCTTGCCGTACTTTCTATAATAATAATAATAATAATATTTAGCACCGCGTCTTACTACCCGTTCGGGTTATACACTTTAAGTACTAATTACTCTAATTGATTAGGAATTGGGAAGGTTGAATTAGAGGAAGTGAACCCGCATTTGCGTGGAGGGAGAGCGGAAAACCATTTTGGTAAAACCAGCCCCAGTTCACCCGACCGAGATTCGAACCTCGATCTCCCCGTCCTCAGAAGTCGAGCTCAACACGACAAGCGCGTTAGCCAACTACGCCACCTAGGCGGGTTACTTTCTATAGAACAGCAACTAACAGACTAAATAGACTTCAATAATATCGACAATTTTTTTATAACAGAAAAGAGAAAAAAATAACATTGTAGAATGTTGTAATTAAATTAACTTCAGAATAAACAATGTGTCTTACTTTTTTTGCCCCTATACGTCGTTTTGACTTTTGTCGAAATATGTTGTGTATTGAGAGCGTCGGCAAACTCGGGGACCGCCCTGGGTTGCACTAACTCTAGCTACGCTACTGGAATAACATTAAGATTTAAGAGCCCATTTCAGAGCGATGTATTTGCTGGTTTGCATGACCAACTTACGTAACTTATTCAGCCTCGTTAATACATCGCAGGAACAAGGGACTTGTTTTATTTTGTAAAGGATAATGTAAAATTCAGACTTGCTTCTAACTTTTCTGTCTTTTACTTTCTTTATTTTTATCATTTGTGAAAATATGCTAAAATTGACTATTATTGACACAGTCTAAAAGATGTAATAACGCAGCGTTTTTACATTTTATAAAAGAAGTTCTCACTTTTAAATTCTTAAAGGCCAATTCACTATAAAAATATTTACAATCCAAAGCTTAATTATCTAGTAATTTGTTATCTACTTAGAGGCTGTAATGCTAAAATCTCATCCGGGTTACTAGGGCTATCTCTGGACGGAACCTTAAACTCTAGAGGGCTGGAGCCAAGAGTTGGTTAGGCCACTCCCATCTATTACCTCGGTCCGGCTGACACACAAGCCATTCCATAGGAGGTCAAGGTCTCGCCCTGCCTCCTTCATGCGCTCCAGGTATATCACGACCTGAGCACATTCTCCGACATTAGGCTACACCCTTCGGGGATTCCTACATTTTTTACACATACTAAACTCGGGACAGACGTGCCGGTGCAATTTGCTGTAGCGGGAAACCTAACGGTGACAACAAGCTACAGCAAGGCGTAAAGCGGGACCGGCTGCGAAGCAATACCTCGC
>CABFOV010003861.1:34875-59906 GCA_902141375.1 Timema poppense | reverse complement strand
TTAAGGCGTCTTATTGGGATTTTCTTCTTTTATTATTTTTTGTTTAGATCAAAGCTATCAATCATTAAAATGTGGCTTCCGCAAAGGCAACGGCGGGTTTTTCAGAAGGGAATGAGTTGTTGCCCAAGGACATTAATTTGGTCGAGTGTGGACTCTACTTTAAAAGTTAACTCACTTTCAAAATAATCTAAAATAACTCTGTACTATGGAAGGGAAGAAAAGTAAAACCATCCGTAGGCCTACACAACATTAATCTCCCAGTGCCGTACGCCGAAACTTTGCTAGTACCATTGAATTGTGTTCATAGTTTGTCGTGTGTAGGAATTTTGTATTACTTTTGTTTCAAACAAACTATATGTGCAATTTGGGCATTGATTTTCCGGACACTCTGTATATATATATATATATAAGATTATATATATATTTGATAGTATAAATATATATATAGAATACACTCTGTATATATATATATATATATATATATAAGATTATATATATATTTGATAGTATAAATATATATATAGAATGGTACGAACTCTAATTCTAAGATTTGAATCATAGAATTCAATGGTAAATTTTAATGTAAAGCTCATTTACTTCTAATTTTCTACAACAACAAATAGTAGATTAAAATGTAATTTAGAATGTGTACTTGAGATAGGCCAATACAAACCTATATTTTAAAAAAAATTACTTCTTTTACCAGTTATCCGGGTTATACGGATTATAATTTCTCTAGTGGGCTAGGGTCGAATATGATAGAATTAAAGGTAATGATCTCGAATTTGTATTTAGAAAGCGTGAGAAACAATTTAGTAGAACTCACACTCAATACAACCGAATGTGATTTAAATCCTGGCCTACCTGCCACCGGCAAGCCATACCAGACGAGCTTGATATTTAGTACACATATCTACAGATCCTGATAATGATGTATAAATATTGTATTTTAAGTCATTTATCAATTAATGTTCTTATTTTGACCAAACAACTTATTCAGATTCCTCATTCTCTTAAAATCAATAATACAAAATTTAAAATAAAAATAATAAATTTTCAGAAGTTGTGTTCTAAAACTAGTTTTAAGATTTCCCAACTCATGAACATATATTTTTAATGATATTATGTGTTCATGTGGATCATAAATTAACAAAATAATAGCCTGTAGCATTAGTTATCATCTGTTTACGCAAAATTGTTATAAAATAATATTATATCAAAAGGGCTACCCTGGCAGCCACACACTAATAAAACAAAGTGGCTCAACCTTTCCGATATGTAAGGCCTAGTATCTCGAGTAGTGACGTCACAGGGAGGAGTGCTGACATTCTGTTCACGTTGAATAGAATTAAATTATTTGAAACTTTTAGACCTCACTATGGTACTGTATAGTACTTTATGGTACAGCTCAAGTATCTGGGAAGTGTGCTGACAAAGAATTCCCACTGCACCAAGGAAATTAGGTCGAAGATCGCCATGGCAAAGGAAGCTTTCAACAAAACTAGGTTACTGCTGACCATCAAGTTGAGGTTGGAACTGAAGAAGAAACTGATGGAATGCTACATTTGGAGCATCGCGCTGAATGGAGCAGAAACTTGGACTCTCAGGAAGATGGAAAAGAAATACTTGGAGAGCTTTGAAATGTGGTGGTGGAGAAGACTTGAAAATATCAGATAGACAGAAAGGGTGACAAATGAAGAAGTCTCATGAAGAGTTGGTGAGAAGAGAAACATTTTGGATGTGATTATTCAGTGCAAAGCAAAGTGAATCGGACATATCTTTAGGAAGAACTATCTTCTGCACGACGTCATGGAAGGAAAGATTGAGGGAAAGATTAGTTTATGAAGATGAATTCAAATATTGGATGATCTGAAGGAAAGGAGACAGTTCTGGGAGCTGAAGGAAGAGACAGAGGATAGGGCGCATTGGCGGTAAATGTTCAATGACAAAAGGAATGAACCTGTCGTGAGACAGAACACTTAAAAATAATAAATGCTACCGAATAGTTTCCAGAATACAATCCATGAAGGAGCAAAACAAATACCTCTAAAAGCGTACGCCTATTCTGGTGACGTCATGACCACCAGCACAATAACATTTCGGAGCTATTGTACTTCAAGCCAAAACCCCTTTCTCTACCCTGTGCATATACTTTATAGTAAAATTAGCTATAATATATTTAATTCGCGTTTTAAACTTATAAACTAAATTAACTAATACTTTACACTCACACCGAGAAGTTATCCATAAACCACGTAACGCTTTTTTCTTATCTTTCTTGACCTCTCCGCCCTATAACCAAAAGTAGACACTTATCCTGATCATTAACCCTTGCAAAAACTATGTTACATAACTTTCCACATCAAGAGTGAATATCATTATTACATAAGAAAGTTTGACACTAAAATAAGGGCTCATATTTAATACTTCTCAGATTCGAAGGCTATTTATAGGTATGCTTACCAACGGTGAAATTATTAACAATAATATTAGGCCTATATGTTCAACATTATAACTTGAGTGTAAGAGCTGTGCTACTAGGCACTGCGATGTATCCATTCGCCCAACCCTCATGTAGACATTAGAGCTCCTTCTATCCTCCTCTTAACAGTCATACGTGGTATTTTACCCCCTAGCGTTAATAACTTTTGAGTATGAGGACCGATACATGCACACACATTGTATTAGTTCAATCATCTGCGCCTTAAATCATAAAAAGATCACCAAGTTTATTAGCGTGATTATTTATAACGTCTAAGTAAAGCATCTGCTTTCAATAAAGAGGTAAAGGCAGAACTGTACTAAGTGGGACATCTCTTCGCACAGAAGTCATATCTTTCTAAGTAGAAGTTTTGAATAACCTCCACGGAAAGCTTAAAGATAAAATGACTCATAAGAATAGACAGAAATAGAGTAAAGAAGTAAGGACAAAGTGAATACGAAATGTTTAAGACGCAAAAGAGCGGAAAAAAGAGGGATTCAATTTTTGTGTGCTTCCAAGATTCATTCACTGAAGCCTGTCACAGATTTAAAAGAAGTTTTCCAAACAAAGACCTTTAAAAAAACTTTCACATTCTATAATATAAGGGGTATCGAAAGGAAAAAAGAAATAAAGGAGGAAAAAATCTCATAAAGAATATCTGTAAGAACATATCTCACTATTTAATTTATATTTTCAGCTTAGTTTGAAAAACCTCATGGTAGATTTTGGATATCTATTTTTGTTATTTAATATAGCAAAATAACAGTTGTACTAATAATTGTTTTTTGAAAATGTATCTCAATAGGGATTCGAACCCCAGAAATGTAGGTAAACATTTGAATTCTTTTCCAGACATATTTATAAAATTTCAGATTATTAGATGATTCGTGAATGAACTGGAATTATTATTATAAATCTATAACTGTAAAAAAATACATGTATAAACGCATGTGCATCTTCATATGTGTCTAGTGAATCCTGAAATTCCTTAATTGTTTGTGCACTTAATTAGAACCTGAATAGTTCTGCCAACATTCTTTGAATGTTGTATTTACTAAACAAATTCCTCTGTCATAATGATATATTATATTAATAAACAACAAATCTTAAGGTATATTCTCAATAATACTTGAAGTAGTTTTTTTTACTAAAATACCTTGAACTATTTTTATTATTTTTTCCTAGTTCAAACAGTTTAGTGTACAATTAACACTAGATAATTCAAATCTTGATTAATATTATTAATAATAATAGTACATACTACAACCAATATTATTATCTAGTGATGCAGTTTATTAAAAGATTATTATTATATTAGTTTTAATGGGATTGGGATTATATTTAGTAAATTGCCGTTTTGTCATTGAATAGTGCCTATGATTTGATTAACTTTTATTCAAAAACTAAAGTGCATATTTCACATATTAACAACATTTTTCTTGATTCTATGAACATTTTTAAATCAATTGGTTATTTTATCAGTGCGTCTTACTATCTGTTCAGGCTATCCGCATATGTACTAATTACTACGGATGTGTGCTATCCACTTATTCAATTCAAGATTATATCGACACTACAATTTAAAAAAATATCTAGAACGAGACGAGAGAACATCATTTGAAAGTACAAAAATGTAACTTATGTTTACTAAGGCTTTTATAGTTTATAGAGTTACTTTTGACATTTGACGCTTGCTTTGGATTGTCTTATATTTATTAATACATTTAAGATACAAGCTTACTCATACACATTTTTAGTGCAATTAATAAAATGGTAATAGTTACAGTGTATACCATTTATAATTTAATTTTGTGGTGTAACAATTTATGATACCAAAGTATGATAACTAAAAACCATATTTATAACTAAAATATTTTTATTGGAGGTTCTTTTGGGAGGTAAAGTGCTGTCTATTGTTGAACCCATAAGGTATTATTATAAATAATAAATTCTCTGTTTAATTTGTAAAGTTCTTAAGGCAGTTATTTTATTTTCTATTTTTTTTTTAAATGTCTCAAATTTTCGAAACTCATGTTTAACATTCGAGACAAGATCGAGATTTTTTTTTCTTGCCTGATTGAGATATATTTGAATCTTGCACATCCCTACTAATTATGTTTAATGAGTTAGGGATGAGTAAGGTTGAATTTAGAGGAAGTTAACCCGCATTTGTGTGGAGAGAGAATGGAAAATCATTTCATATAAAACCTCAGTACACCCGACTGGGATTGGAACCCCGATCTCCCTGTCATTAGCAGTCAAGTCTAACATGAGAGATACGTCTTAGCCCATGTGGCCACCAAAGCATGTAATTGATCAATTAATTAGTAGTTTGAAGTAAGGTCACTAAAACAATGTTTTTGGTTAAATTCCTTAACACTAATTTAATTCCAACACATACAGTATTTAATTTATCAAATAAAGTTATTAAGCATTTTCGTATATTTATTCGCTTAATTATATTACACCGTTTTCATTGCCATGTAAAAATGTTTAGTTTAAAATATAAAAATATGTTAATTAACTCAATTTTTAAATAAAATTCGTGGAAGGTAATATAACAAAATATTCTAAACAGTTGTACTTTATAAGAATAATTGTGTGTGTGATTACACAGTATTCGGAGTGGAATGGCTACATAAATGAATATATAGTGTTTTTTCAAAGATCATACCTCTTTAATTAAACTCGGGCAAAATCATTAACACTGGGTTCATGGCAGATGAATTGTATTTCTTATTCTTCTTTTTTACTTTTTTTAGTGTATGCCACCAGGGTTTGTAAGCTATATATTCCTGGACTTCTACTGATAGTGGCGAAGTCTGTTCAGAGTCGGAATTGTTTTCTGAAAGGCCTTTTTCCCTACCAGAAATCTATTATATAGTAGGATATTGGTAGGAAAAAATACCTTTCTGAGAGTAATTCCTACCGTGAATGGAGTATACGTGACTGTCTTCTGAGGTTGGTACACTATGTTAATGCCCCTAATTCGTCCCGATAAGATAAATTGATGATAATGATGATGATTATGTGGTGCAGGTTGAAGTCTTGAACCTACCTTAAGCCTAATTAACCATACCATGTAAACCATAGGAAAAATCCTCCTTCGGGAAACATACCTATGGTACTGCTGGTAATCAAACTCTGGACCGTTATATCGGGAAGTTGGACCTCCCTTCCTTTAGTAGTATTCAATTATGGTTCGTGGGTTGTCAAGACAGAGCAAGCCAGGCTTCCTGGGACCTAACTAGTAAACTGTATCTTACTGTATCTATTCGACCAACCACATATGCGATAAGCTATGGATTAACATGATAGGCGAATTTAGATCATGAGTGATAGGAAAGAGGCTTAGTTTGCTTTTTACTGTCACATCACCTATTACCTACCAATATAGAGGAACGCTGCAGAAACGTGGGTAATGAATAAACAGGATAGCAGAAGAAAGCAGATGAGTGAAATGAGATTTCCGAAAAGCAAGATCAGTGTGACAAAATTTAACAGGATGAGAAATGGGAGAGTATGAGGAATATTAAAGGAAGAGCCAAGACAGGACAGGATTGATAAGTCAGGACTAAGGTGGTTTGGCCTTGTGCTAAGAATGGAAAGGGAAAGGATGCACAGGGGGATGTTGGATATGGAAGTGGAGGGATAGGAGACCGAGAGGAAGACCAAGGGACAGATGGCTGAAGGGTGTAAGGAGGAGTATGGAGGAGAGAGGACTAGGCCAAGGTGGTGAGAGGAAAGGAGGTGGTGAAGAGGCATATGTTCCAAACAGATGCAACCAGGGGCTGGAAGCTGTTCATTATGTTTATGATTATGATTATTATTATTATTATTATTATTAGTTTCCCATAACGCCTGTATTACTGTGGAAACAACTTTTAAAAAAATTGTGACTGGCGAGACCAAAGTAAAGCCAAAATGGGCCCACTTAGCGAAACGTTTAGAGACCACTGTTTAATAGAGACGAAAAGTAAACACTGAAACCTACTCGGTACTAAGCGCGTGGGATATACAATGAATCAAAGAACACCAGTTTTTAATTATTTAAAAAAAATTTAATACCGCCCTCGGTGGCGTAGTTAGCTAACACGCTAGTTTCGTGTTGAGCTAAACTACCGAGGAGGGGGAGATCGAGGTTCGAATTTCGCTCGGGTGAACTAGGTTGTTTTTTTTCCTAATCTGTTCACCGCTCTCCTCCCAAGCAAATGCGGTTTCGCCTCCTCTATAGTAAACCTTCCCAATTCCTAACCCATTAGCGTAATTAGTACTTAAGCGTATAACCGAACGGTTAATAAGACGTGGTGCTAAGTATTATTTAATTTAATGGTTTGGTGCACAGCAAATATTTTACCTCTCCTTTACCTAAGGATGGATACATAAGCTAAGAACTCGTGTATGACATGTTCAACGAAATAATATAGCCTACATTGTTGCAGAATCATAATGGAGAAATGAACATCATATTCCGCCAAAGAACATAATGAAATAATATACGTCGTTACATAAAAATATTGAGAATAATGTAACATCTCTGTTCACCCAACCTATTTCTCAGACCTCAATTTAAAAAATATATTGGCTATTAGGTCATACATTATTGGTTTTATAAAAAATATTTTTAGTTGTACCATGCAATGATAATTTATGTTATATCTCAAAGCATTGCAGAAATATGATTATGTTTAGTACCAATTAAGTCATTTTTCCGGAAAAAAAACCATAGTCTACATCAGGGGTCTGCAAACTACGGCCCGTGGGCCAAATCCGGCCCTCCATCTGTTCTTGTGCAGCCCGTGAAATAAGAATATATTTTATATTTTTAAATTCAAATTCAAATCCATCAGCATTTTTCGTATATTGATGTAAGTTCAGAAGACAATTAAATATTTCAAAATCCATTTGACCATTTAATTGAGGATCTTCCACCTAGCCTTCAATTGTAAATTATGTATCTCCAGTATTATGACAGGCTAAAAGGCAAATTCCAAGAGAAGAATATAACAGAATTCTATAATTGTCTTCCAACTGATGAATATATTCAGTTAAGGTAATATTTTCGTTGTTTTATATCTGCATTTGGCAGCAAATACCTGTGCGGAATTATTTTTTTCAAAGATGAGAAATGTAAAATCTCAACACAGGTCAACATTAACAGATAAACATTTGCAATAAATGTTGATGATAGGGAGTGCTAACTTGAACCACAATTTGGTGAAATGTAAATCGAAAAACGCATTTCTATTCTTCCCATTAGTAAAGCTTTATTTCAAACAATTGAAGTATAATAATTACTATTTATATTATTATTATTACTATTACGTTACATTTTGTTCAGTAAATTTGTGAAAACGTTGTTTTTCTTGTTATTTAAGTTGGCAGGCCTACATCAATATCCTCGAGTTTGCCTCTTGGCCTGCAGAGCCTAAAATATTTACTATTTTGCGCTTTATAAAAATGTTTGTCGACCCCTGGTCTTCACCATTGTGTTGGTAATGCTAAACATTGTCTAAATACGAATTTTAATCAAAATCGCTAAAGCCGATTTTAATAAAATATATTTATTCTCTTTCAGACCTTAAGTCTACTTATATATATATAAACTCTAATGGACTAAGGTTGGGGGGAAGAGGGGATTATTTTAAAGAAAATGTATCCACAAACATATTTGTGGCGATAGAGAGTTTTGGAAATAATTGAGGAAAACCAAACCTCAGTACCTCTACACATTGTAAAATTAAATTTCGTCTACACTTTACGATCATGATTGTTAATAACCCACTTTATTCATGGGCTTGTAATGCCGGCTGGCCTTTCCCTCTTAAACTTTCTCATCGATACGATGGGCTTACCTGCATGGTTTGCAGATGGTCTGTCAGCACAACACGGCTCGTCGGTCAGCTAACATGTTGATGACTTAATTCAACAACCCGCACAAACTTTGCCCGGGATTGGAGGAGGGAAATTGAGTTTTATTTGTATGTATGGCACTGCATGCTGCTGTTTTCATTATACCCTCATTTCTCCTCTCTAGTCACATTTAAATATCACTCAAAAGATGTATCTTAAGGTGGAGGTGGAGGGAATGCGAGTTAAGGGAAATATTTTTCAAGTTTTTGTATCAAAACATTTATTTGGTTAAAATAAATCAAATATTTCTCCAGTAGCAATATAGAGTTTAATTTCCTTCACGTAGTTATATCATAAGTTCTTAAATATCTGTCAAAGATGTTCTGGAATTTAATCACAACTTTTATATTTATCAAAAAAGGTTTTCACCTAATGCCGCTATGCTTGTGACAGATATTAGGGAACTGTTTATATCATCATGTAAAGAAAATTAAACTCTTTGTTTCTATTGGGTAAATATGTTATTTATTTTGGCCAATAAAAGTTTTGCTCTAAAAATTGCAAAAACACCTACCTCAAATCGGGTCTCTTTCATTACCACTTTAGTGTATAATCACTCACGCATCGTTTCCTCAATAGTGAGCATTAATGTTTGGCCAGACTGACAAGCGTGCAAGCGAGTGCGTGAGCGACTGGGTGGCTAAACTTGCGAGCGCGTGATTAGAAAGTAGCTCTCGGTAGTTGTTGACGGGGAGACAAAGGTTCGAATCTTGGCTCAGTGCTCTGAGGGTGGTTTTTAAAAGTGATTTACTGTTGTGGTTTTCTCATCTTCTCTCCACGCCAGTGTATATTCTTGTTTGTAAAGGCCTACTTTGATTATAATATTGAAGTATTTTAACATATCAGTTTTACATATATAATAATACATATATATATATATATATAGGCATGGTTTATGATCTTACCAATTAAATTAGGCCGGTAGTAGCAAGTGTGCCAAACCTATCTAAATAGCAAAAATGTCAAAATGGGAAGTTTTCCTACCACACAATGAACCAATATACAATAATATTGGCTATATCCTGTAAACTAGACTGTACCGGGTCGAGCTCGCTCGCTCGCTCGCTCGCTCCAGTCTGGCCACCGCTCATTACTACCAATGTGTTCTATTTTATATTTTAGTCGCTCGCTCAGTCTGGCCGTCCCTTTAGTTGTATATCTCTCACCTTTGAATGAGTGACATATTGAAGCGCACATATGAGTTATTGTTGTTTTTTCTCTGTGGGGATTTATTAAAATGTATCATTAATGGATTTAGTTGAAAATTATAAACATCAAACAGGCGGTAGCTACGAGGCCTGAGGTTCCAAGCTATCAATACAGTGATGGCTACTGACAGAAAGGTCAAGGTTCGAATTTTAACTGGGTGCACTGGAGAATTGTATTCATACATGACCTATCGCTGTGAGTTTACTAGCCTCTCTTTGCATTAATAAGGCTGCATTTTCTCAAAACATCCCTCCTCATCCCTACTCCTTTTCAAATCTTTAATTATATTTGTGTTAAACGTGGTAAATAGAACAAATATATTCTAAGCAATTAGGATGATACCCGCTTCGGTGTCTGCAGGGTATAAGGGGCTAATCTCACAATAGACAAGACTGCCGAAGACGGGAAGAGCAGGGTTAGATTCTGGTTGTGTGTACTGAGGGTAGTTTTTCCTAAATGGTTTTCCACTCTCTCTTCATGCAAATACGCGTACACTCAATATAAATTAAATATTTGTAATCCCTAATTCGTTAGTGTATTTAATGTATAGGCCTATAATATGAATGGTTAGTAAAATGCGGCGCAAAATAAATAAATAGGATGGTATAAATTAGGACTGAAATCGTTCACTTTTTTGTGTATTCAGAAAAAAAAAGATTAATATCGGGATAATTGGTTTTGCGTTCACGTTCCCAAACTATCTTGTTTTACTCAACGAGTTTTCTAGATATCACAGTTAAAAATAAAATATAACATCTTAATTAATTCAAACTTTTATTATTCTTTTATAAAGTCAAAGATATAAATGTATACACTTAACTAGTTGTCTATGTGATTTTTTGATCTTCCCTCGCACTTTATTGCCTTTGCTCCTAAAGATAGAGGAATCCGATTTTGTTTCAATCTCAAGGAAATTTAAATGAAATTAAGTATATTTCTCGTGATTTGAAGTCTTCGATAATTTTTAAAAACTGTAAAAATTCTGTGTTGTTTGTCTAAGAGTTTAGTGGTTGCGAAAGGAAATTACAAACAAAAGATAAATTATTATTATTATTATTATTATTATTATTATTATTAGCACTGCGTATTACTACCCATTCGGTTTATACGCACATACGCTAATGTGTAATGGTAGGTTGATTGTGAGATGAAATGAAGAACCTACAGTTTAACGTGGAATCCGAACCACGGTGGAGGCCTGGAATTCCCCACATTCACAAGATGTCTTGTCAGAGGTGAAGGAAGGGTTTGGTAATCAGATAAATCTTTGCCGGGACCGAGGATTGAACCCCGGCCGCCAAAAAGATAAACTAAATAACAGTAAAGATCTGGAAGACATTGTCCCTAAATTTAGAAATCCCCTGACAAAAAAAGAAGCTATTGCAAGTGCTGGAAATCGATTTACACTTGCATCATACAAAGCTACACTCATCTAAAAATATTTTAATAATCAAAGATTAATTTTATCAAGCAAGTTGTTCGGCCATTCGATTCATATATCCGCGATTTCAACAAGACTGCCATCAACATCTGCTGCTTTACAACTATGTGCCCCAACTGTCATGGACAAGGATCCTTAGACAAAGCGACCAAAGAACTAATTGAACCTCATCAATTAATAAAACTAGAGAAAGTTTTAGTGGAATAGGCCTACAGGGGAAGCCACTATAAAAAAACGCTTCAAATCTCGATCTAATGGGTGTCGTGGAAACTACTTCGAAATTAAACATCCGCCTTTTCGAAAAGAATGTAAATAAATGTAAATCATTAGTAAAAAAAACATGCAACACATGTATCTTGAATAAGATTCCGCTCTGTAATTTCCCCCTTAATGTTTTTGTCAAAGCGGCTGGTTTTTAGATATTCGTTGTGAAAAGCCACGTTAGAATGATTTTTGGCTGTGCGCTATAAGCTACCATTAACTATGAACGTTGTTTGCAAGAGTTGGGTGGAGAACAGCCACATGGTCATTAAAACACTTTTGACGTAGAATTTAGCGAAAAATATTTACATTAATATTCTATTCTTCCGTTCAACTAACATTTCTGAACCAGATTGAGAAAAACCAGTGCCAAATCCCATTGGGGGTGATTTACCGCTATAAAGGAGATATTTCATCCATCGGGCAGTTGGTAAATTTCAGAATCTTTATTCCTGACCCCATTGAGAGCTCGTGTGCCAAATACAAACTCTTTAGAAATTGTTTCTTCTAAAAATCCCAATTTACATGGACTAATAGGCGTATAATCTGAACGGGTAGTAAGGCGTGCTAAAAATATATATATATAAATTCAAACCTAATCTATCTGGTGGGCACTCAGAAAAGGGCTTATGTCTAGTATTTTCTGGTTTTTCATTAAAGGTTCGCTCGAGCCTCTAATCTCGGCTAGGTATATTAAGGAGAGTTCCATACATCATTTTCTACTCTACCCTTCCTGGCAAATGCAAGTAATTTCCTCTTAATTCCATGTTATATAATCTAATTCTATTAGTCTAAAATATGCGAATAACCAAACGGGTAGTAAGACGTGGAGCAGACAAAATTTACCTCACTGAAATTATAATTTGACCCACTTGAATAACCTTGAACCCCCTTTAACAACCTTGAACCCACTTGGATAATCTTGACCCCAGTTAAATAACATTGACCCCCTTTTAGTAACCTTAGACCCATTTGGTATACCTCGACACTACTTGAATAACCTTAGCCCAAATTGAGTAACCTCGAATCCCCTTGGGTAGCCTTGATCCCACGTGAGAAGCCCTAGTTTCACTTGATTATCTTTACCTGACTTTACTTAACCTGACACAACTTGCCTTAACCATGCTTAATTTGACTTATTTTTATACCATCCTGAAGGCACCAACTTTGGAACCAGGATAATTCGAAGTTTAACGAATACATTGACCGATCTTTCACAAAAAAAACCCGAGCTACGTTCCTAATTGGAAGTATTAAATAATATTAAAGAGTGAATGATTAAATTTTAAGTAACTAATACAAAAGAGCTAAATAAAACGATTGGAAAATCCTTTTAAAACAAACAATGGATCATCTACTCCTTCCTGTTGGATGATTACACTCAGAACGTCACCAATCGCCGATTCCGTTCAAATTTAAGAATGTCGATGATTGTTTGCATTTTGAGAGCGAAACTCAAATGAATCTGGGATTATCTGCTAAAATATAATTTTAAATTAAACATATAAGTGTAAGACTCTCATATACTTGCTAGTAAAAATCACATGTGTTTATAACCGATGTATAAGAGTACCGGAATTAATTTCATTACGTATAATTGGCTCTCAAAATCAGGCCTAGTTTTCCGTTGATTAATTTCACACACCCGTTAATTGATTTCACATGAGGTTCAAATTCGTAGATTGTTATTTTAAATAATGTGTAGGATTAAACATATGTTGTAATTTCGAATAATTTTGGAATAGATTATGTATTTTTTTTTTATTAGCACCGCGTCTTACTACCCGTTCGGGTTATACGCACTTACGCTAATGTGTAATGGTAGGGTGATTATGAGATGTTGGAATCCGAACCATGGTGGAGGCCTGGCATTCCCCACATTCACAAGTTGTCTTGTCAGAGGTGAAGGAAGGGTTTGGTAATAAGATAAATCTTTGCCTGGATCGAGGATTGAACCCCGGCCGCCAGCATAGAAGTCTGACACCTTAACCACTAGACCACCAGGTCACCTAGATTATGTAGTTATTGAACAATTTTTCTTCATATAGATATCTGTAATGAGAATTAATCAGTTCAAAACATTCTTTGTTGGTTTACAAACACTACTGTGAAATATATTAAAATAAAAAGTATTTGCACTAGAACAGTGCAATAAATCAAAGCTTGTTACACTAAATAATCAGTTTAATTAAGAGTATTGCCAGAAGTGCGTGTTAAACTTTAATAAAACGGCAGATGAAATCCGCTATAGCAACATTGAAAGGGTTCATTCAATCCGTAGACAACATAGAAATAAAATTTAAACTGCTGTATGAAGTGGCTTCATTTTTTGATAGCGCCCAGCGCTCAACATCATTGAAATGTAACTAATCAGTGGTGTGATTACTTCATTAATTAATGTTGTTGAAGAATTGCCTCATTAATCTTGAATATGAACTCGTGTTTCTCCATGCTCTAATTAAATATTTACAAAGGCGTATATAACTACCACCCTTTAATCTCATTAATATCCGAGTAACTTTATACAAATAACAAGCATTGTTTCAGTTAGACTAGTTAATAGCTATTGGTATAATTACATTTACATTAGTTTGCATGAAGTTTTAGGTCCAATTAATAATCACTTTCCTTATCCCTTACCCCCCGTTTTCCAATATATATATAAACGGGAAGAAATATTTTCATAAGATATTTAAAGGAACAATTACAGTAAAAAGAACAAATTATAGTAAATTAGCTTGTTTATAAATTGTCTAGTAGTGAATACATTGATTAGGTCATTTAACACTAAATAGCAGCAAGTAATATAAGAAAACTCGTTTCTTGTATCTATGGGAATATAAAAAAAAAATTAAAAAATTTAAATTTTGTTTTTTAGTATTACAAGAAAAAACCATGTTGAAAAATATTATTTTTTTGAAATAAATGTAGTTGGGCTAGTAGTTTTAAATAGTGATTCTAATGTAGGAATATAACTATCCATACGGAACAAAACATTTTATTTCATTGCTTTCTAATCTAAAAGATAAAAAACCATCATCGTAATCGGATCAAAAGCTGCAAAATAGCGTCTATTTTTGACTACTTATAGCTCTATTTTTACTTTAAAAAGTTATTTCCTACTTTTTTTAACTACAAAGTCTTTGATCAAGTCCTTATAACTAATCTGACGTAACAAATCTGTTTGTAAACTTGGCCATCCAGCCTATCTTGTCACACAGTTATTCTGTTAGAATTTTTAATAGTTTTCAACTGGGAAAATGAAAGCTCATATTGTGCAATTTGTGATCATTCATGTTAAAGATAAATGCACAATATATATTGTATTTTACAATTATGTTATAAAGTTAATTCAAAATATACTTCTGGTGAATCTCCATCATTGGGTACCTTCTTTAATATAAGTTGAATTGTAATCAATAACTGGTAATATATATTTTGCAATATTGTTTTGCAAATCTTTCAACGTCATCTCTTGAAGTGCGCAGTTGGTCGTCTAGTGACCCATACAACTCTTCTGTAACGTTATTTACCACCACACGTGTATTTCCTAAAAAAATTCTAATTTGTCGGTATTTTAAAAAATTTTTAAATGATGTACCTCAAAGTTCGTCCGCGGCATAACGCAATTTGTTGCCATGAGTGACAAAATAATAATATTTACATCCATTCACAATAAAACGGAAGTAATACCATCTAACACTGTTTAAAATAATTAAAATAATGAATTTTGAGCTAAGGCAAAACACTTTTACCTTTTTATAAAACATATTTATCCTTCTAAGAAGTATGTTGAATATTCTTTATTTATTTTCAATGTCAGCCATGAGTTTATTCTAACGCATGCGCAGGACTGTCAAACAAGTGAGAGGCGTGTCTCGTAATTATAGCAGAAGAAAATAAATTGACGTAAATACTTCCAAACTAGCACACATTTCAATTTTTACAGATCGAAATTTTTTTTTAAAAAATTTAAGAAACATTGTTCAGATTCATTGACATATATTTTCAATCTTTACATTAAAATTGTATTTTATTTTTTATTTATCCCTAGTCCATGGCCAACATTTTATCTTTTGTTTTAATGCATAAGTTTTCCCTTTTGTGGTATAAAATAAATAAAATAAATTTATTATTTTATGTATGATTAAATTAATTTTATTTAATTGATATAATATTTGGTGCAAACTAACAACCTCTCCTATTTTTGTAAATAGGTAGATTTTTACTAAAGAAAGTAAAACCCCTTCTCTTAGGACCGCTGGACTTCACCTAAAATTTTTTTAAATTAAATTAAGGTTGTAAACTTACAGCAAAGGACTCCCTGGAGAAGATTATTATTCCTGGATTGGACACCTAACCAACAGAAAATATTTATACAATGTTAAAATCGCCATGTACATGAATATGATAAATAAACCAATGACACCATGAAATTTATATAGTGATTGTAAGTATTGTGAAAAAAGTGTTTTTGGATAAATCTTACCTAATAAGGAATACCTCCTATTATATAAAATTAATCTAAGTATTGTGAAGCAACACTTGAACTATTTTTAAACTCACTTGAAATGTGATGACAAAACACAAAAATAAAATTATGAATTATTACAGAAATATTCCTTGAAATGAAATGATAATACAACAGGTTTAATTTAGGTTTTATATTCGATATTAGAAGTGTCAAATTATATATATATATATCAATACTCCTTGAAATATATAGAAATATTCATATATATATATATATATATAGAATATTTCTATATATATATATATATAGAATATTTCTATATATAGAATATTTCTATATATATATATATAGAAATCTTGACAACCAATGTTATCCTAGGTCAGAAGTTAGTTTAAAAAAAGAGAGAACATGTTTGTTAATTGTTAATGGTTTTTTGTTGTGTTGACTCACGAAAATTGTTAAAAAAGATAAGGATGGTCTCCATTTGGGCCACCTTAAATATATTATTTCTCTATGGTTAAACATAATTTTGGAAGCACAATGTTATTTAAAAGTAAGGAATAGCCTCCAAAGAAGGGCAGGAGATAGTTTCAAGAAGAATAGGTAAGATATAAAACCTAGATTACATAATAGTTACCGGAGAATGAGATCACCAAGCTACATTATTGAGTAAGACAAAATCTATCATCATACAATTATTAGAAGTGTCAAATTATTTATATATATATATAGAAATATTCCTTGAAATATATAGAAATATTCCTTTCTATATATATATATATAAATATTCCTTGAAATGAAATGATAATACAACAGGTTTAATTTAGGTTTTATATTCGATTAAAATATGTAGTTTATATATATATATATATATATATATAGAGAAAGGAATATTTCTATATATTTCAAGGAATATTTATATATATATATATAATTTGACACTTCTTATAATTGTATGATGATAGATTTTGTCTTACTCAATAATGTAGCTTGGTGATCTCATTCTCCGGTAACTATTATGTAATCTAGGTTTTATATCTTACCTATTCTTCTTGAAACTATCTCCTGCCCTTCTTTGGAGGCTATTCCTTACTTTTAAATAACATTGTGCTTCCAAAATTATGTTTAACCATAGAGAAATAATATATTTAAGGTGGCCCAAATGGAGACCATCCTTATCTTTTTTAACAATTTTCGTGAGTCAACACAACAAAAAACCATTAACAATTAACAAACATGTTCTCTCTTTTTTTAAACTAACTTCTGACCTAGAATAACATTAGTTGTCAAGATTTACAACTAATAAAAAAATCTCAACTATTTAGACAATGAAAGATAATACTATTGTAAAAATAACTTTAAATTATAATTTGACAAATAAACATAAATAGTTTTTAGAATTATTTTTTTAATTTCGCACCAAAAATCCAACCGAGAATAATAATCTCTTCAGCTAGGGGCAGTTAGTTCTTCAAATGACAGCCAGATTTTATAAGCGTCCAAGAATATAAATTAAATTATGATCATAATAGCTTCGAAAAAAACCATTCTTTAACGCCGATAGCATTAAAATAACCTACTAAAAATAAAGCATGTCATGTTGGCATTTTATGAATCAAAATAAAGAAGGAAAATTTAATATAGTGAAATAAAGGTAAGTATATTTTATTTTAAATTGTAAATAAATAATTAATATTTGAAACTTTAGGAGTTGTGATTGAAATTTAAAACAAATAAACAGTAAAATTGTCAACGTAATTACGTATTTGAAATACTGAGTCAACCAACAATTAAATTTATATTATAAGTAATTCTTTTAGCAAAAATAACATTACACTTTGTACTTGGAAAAAAATAGAACGTTCTTAAATTTGATTCCTGGACATTTTTTTGAAGAAGATTGAGGCCTTTCTCGACGTCTTATAAACATAGAACAAAATCTGTGTGGCTCCTAGCTAAATTTATGTTTTAAAGATAAACAACGTTTTAAAAGTAAAATACAAGTACACAAATAGAAAGTTAAGTGTCTAGGGAAAAACGAGAAACTGTTTATTTACTTAAAGTGTGAAGGATTTGAAATTAAGAATAGGAAACAAATTACAGACGTTCGTGCTATTTCAACATGGACATATTTATTGGTGAGATTTTTCCATATCTTCAACATTAATTTTTGTTTTAAACTCTCTCTCATATCAGTTTTCCAGTATAAATCTAAAAAATTCAGACATTTAATTTCTTCTAGAACCTCAATTAATATTTTATTCTCTGCAAAATTATAATACAACTATTGATTGTTGATTTATTTAAATTTTTTGCTAACATCAATTTTTTATTGATTATTTTTGTTGAACAATAAATGTAACAAGTTTTTTATTCCAATTTTGTAAAATTATGAGTATATTTACCCAGAATTTCATAGGTAGAATTGGGATGTGGTAACAATGAAACAATAATAATAATAATGCACAAAAGTTGTAATAGTGGTTTTGATTTTCTAATGTTGTTTAAATTAGTACATTTCATTCAGTGACTCATTTTATTTAAATTGTTCATGCTATATTTGATATATTTTCCTTCAACTCGTGTAGAAATTTGCAGCACACCATTGTTGTAGTTGGGGTAGTGACATTATTATCACATCAACATCGCATCATCTAGAAAACGTTCGCGAGTACACCCAGTGGTCTAGAGTGTTAAGAGTCATCGTGCCACTGTCAGAGCTAGCTGAGCTAAAGGATTGTTTGTTTTTTACTCCTAGTTCCTAGGAGTGGCGCCCAATATACATACATCTCTTTAATCATCTCGACATTACCTTGCGTTGTGTAATATATGAAGAAAAGTTATTTTTATTAGACTTCACATGTTTTTAAGTTCACATCCTTATTTTGAAAAACTTATCTTGCTCTATAAAAAGTTTACAAAATCTCATCACAGTGGCTCAGCATAAAAACAAATGCTAGCTCTTTCATCTTATTTTCAATATCGTCTGCTTCTCTTCTAGTATCTCCCTTTTGTGATTGGTCTTCAGCTAGACATTGTAAGGCTTCCTTTGCATAACATAATTATCACTATGAATGGACCGCAACAGCAATAATTATTTATGATATAATAGTAATATATTATTATTATTATAATTATTACTATTATTATTATTAGCGCCGCGTCTTACTACCCGTTCGGGTTAAATGCACTTACGCTAATGTGTAATGGCAGGGTGATTGTAAGATGAAATGGAGGTCCTACAGTCTAACGTAGGATCCGAACCATGGTGGAGGCCTGGAATTCCACACATTCACAAGATGTCTTGTCAGAGGTGAAGGAAGGGTTTGGCAATAAGATAAATCTGTGCCGGGACCGAGGATTGAGCCCCGGACCCTCAGCACAGAAGTCCTACACCTTACCCTTAGACCACCAGGTTACCATTATCATTATTATTAACATTTTTGTATATGTATATATATGTTTGGTTGTAATTTATTGTGAGCCCCCCCCCCACCCCCCCACTTTTGTGGATCTTGGTTCAACACCATTTGCATCCGGCACTGGAAAACACACTCTGGTGCCCCCCCGTTACCCTAGATGCCCTAAACAGGTGCTTATGCCAGCCTTGGCCGGGTACATTGGCACGTTTTTTTTACCTACATCTCTCGCAATGTAAATTAGGTTATTAACTTAAAATTTTCTCTCTCTCTCTCTCTCTCCATCGTGTTGGATTGGATTTTATAAAGCTGACTAGATTATAAGTTGAGCAGGTAACATATTAAGATAATTAGGACATAAGGGCATAATTGGGAAAAAATCGATGGTCTAACAGTTTAAGGGGTCGTCATTCTCGAAATAAACTGGTTTTCCAATGACAGGGATGTTGGGTTTGAATCTCGACTGGACATACTGGTCAGGAAGGGGGGTTTACCATTCCCTCTCCACGTCCATTTTAATTATCGATTAAACTATCTCTCTGCTTCTCACCACTTAAATTTAGTAGTGGATAGCCTTGATGCTAAACGAAACAATTAAAACACAGTATGACCCACTTCACTGGCAGCATGGATCTTAGGCGCCAATCCTGCAATAGGCTAGACGCTCGATAATGGGGAATTCGGGGTTTGAGTCCCGTTCGAGTGTACTGAGGGTGGTTTTTCCTAGGTGATTTTTAATTCTCCTTCCAAACAAATATGTATACATTTCCTCTAAATTCAACCTATTCTTACCTAACATATCAGCGTAGTTAGTATATGAGCATATAACCCGAACAGTCAGTAAGACACGGTGCTAAAAAACTAAACAAAACTTGAGAATATATAACTGATTTTTTTATCCGGCTGCTTAGGCATATATTTTGATGGAGGTGCTAATAAGATAGTTTAAGGATCGTGGTAATGATAACATTTATTAAAATATTTCTCTTTTTATTTGACAGTCTCAAAACCAGCCACACCTTTAACAATTTTTTTATTATTTAATTTCTGAAATACTTATATTATTAGCTTTGACACGGGAGCTAAACTTGTATTCTTTATATGTATTTTTCTAACACTAAGTTATTTAAGTTTAATTTTTTTAAGGTAGCTCTTCAGGAATGGATTTGAGATTTAACATTTAAGATTTAAAATTGACGTTTCCAGTTTTTTTTTAATAAATTGAATTTGATTTATGCAAATATCAGATTTATGATAAGAGAAAAGTAAGATTTTTACCTGAGAGTTTGTTTTGAATTAGAAGGAGTTTTAAATTAATACTCGCTCATAAATACCAATGTATGATGAAACATAATCAAATTAACATATTATATCATAAAATTCACAACAAATACTAGAGAGACTATTCACTCAAATCAAAATGAAAAAGTAATATTTACAAACGTATTTTGATCACTTTTTAAATATTTGGCGTATTTTAATTGGCTTTAAGGTAAAGTCCTTATAATTTATGTAAGGCCAGTCAAATAAAGTATGTCTATATTTTTTAATATTCCAATATGTACAGGAATGCATACGAATCTACAAAAAATATCATTTAAAAACCAAACAATATTTTTAAATCTAATATTATGTGTGCATATCACATTAAAAACATTAAGTAGCATAGTTACTAACATTTATGCTTTAGGTAATTCATAATATTTTGAGACATTTTCATAATACAATATATAGCAAATTTATATTATTTGTAAAAATAACATGTTTACTCTTTTAAATAATTAAACTTTTTATAATTATTATAATTAGCATCGCGTCTGACTACCCGTTCGGGTTATACGCACTTACGCTAATGTGTAATGGTAGGGTGATTGTGAGATGAAATGGAGGACCTACAGTTTAACGTGGAATCCGAACCACGGTGGAGGCCTGGCATTCCCCACATTCACAAGATGTCTTGTCAGAGGTGAAGGAAGGGTTTGGTAATCAGATAAATCTGTGCCGGGACCGGGGATTGCACCCCGGCCGCCAGCACAGAAGTCTGACACCTTACCCCTAGACTGCCAGGTCACCCAAAACTTTTTATAAGAATTTAATATTTGACAGCATGATACAATTTTATAAACCATTCATGTTTTAATTGCGTAAAAGACAAAACTTTGAACCCTTATAATACCTTTATGAAGCTTATATATTTCATATATATATTTATACTAGGTTTTTGATTAATATTGGATTAATTTTGGGCCAACCCTAGGACTACTATGATTTAGTTTGTATTAATATAAATAAATTGAAATGAAAACTATCATCTGGACACGGGAATTCAACCCGGGACCTTTGGCTTAGTACGCCAATGCTAACCACAACAAACGTGTTGAAATCTATATTTATATACACAGTTATTTTTTTATTTCTAAAGGGGTGTTTGAATTTACTTTTTAACTGTTTTATTTAAATAACTATTATATTTACCATAGTGGGCTGGTTTGACAATGTTCTCTATATGAAATTAGTAAACTTACATGCCTACCTCTATACAGATAGCGTTTAATTTCATACAACGAGTATAATCTATACAGGTTTAGTTTAGAAACTATGTAGCAAATGCATGACTGAGATGAAAAGTTGTTCAAATCTTATTAGTAGTAAATTAATACATTCAAAGATTTTAATATATTAGGTATATATTTTCAGTAATTCCTGTAGTTTACTATAAATACAAAATTATTTTAATCTAAATAAAATAATTTAGATTATATTTTAATTAAATATATAAATTATAAAAAGTAAGTTATAGGTTTTTAACTGTGAAATAACGAAACGTAGCTATCAAGAGATAATAAAGGTTACATTAATCTTAAACATCTATAAGCCTAATAATATTGGCAGTTTTGAAAATTATAGTGCGAGATTAGAATAAACTTAATATTAAACGGTACTTTTTCCCGAAATCTTTAGAATAATTACCAGGCCCACACCTAACCAGAGTATTTGAAGCTAGGACTATAATTGTCACTATGGGTACTCATGCCGTACATTTAAATATATGAATTGTGGCACCTTAATTTTGGTATTTGAAGATTTTAATACTACCACTTAAGGTTAAAATAAATTACCTTAATTCGTTTAGTTTAAAAATTAACTAAACCAAAAGTTAGTTCACTTAAGGTAATTTGTACTAATTCAAACTTGAGAAAAAAAAAATACCAAAGTGAGATGGCCAAAAATAATTTGGCTTAAAATTTAAAATTAATATCATTGAACCAGATGTATTTTGACTTTTTATTATTGTTATTATTATTATCGTTATTAATTGTTTTATCTTACAACAGGTCCATTCCTCTTGTTACTGAGCATATACCAGCAATGCACCCTGTCTTCTGCCTACTCCTTTTCAACTCCCAGAATTTTCTTATTTCCTTAAGTCATTTTATTTAAAAATTAACTTCACATAAAGTACGTTCGCCTAAAATCACTTGGCCTACACTTTAGACTAATTGACGGGTACGCGATTGAATGGCTGAGTGTATGAAAGAGGAACAAAGATAGAGTTGTAGGGGAAGGTGGGGTAGGGGAAGGGATGTTAAGCCAATTACCGAATAGGGGGTTGGGAGGGAAATAGATGAGGAGAATTAATGATCGGGAGAATGGATAACGGAATATAGGAGAGCAGCCTAATTGTGGGATTAGTGTTAGTAGGTGAAGGGGAAATGTGCTGAAGTGACATAAACTACAACTATTTATATTTTATTTAAAATATTTCTTTATAAATTTATTATTTATGATATAACACATTTTTCTTTTCTAATTCAATAGAGTAAGATTATCCTTAATCATATCGATAGAGCTAATGTTGTTATTGAAACTGACACGAGTCAAAAACAAAATATAGACATAGATAATTTATTAATACAAAATCCCGCTTGATACAGACTCCACTTAATGTGACGAATAATAATATAAACGCATCAAACAAAAAACCAAACACTTGCCCAAAATAAAGTATTGTTTTAATCCTCAACATCATAACAAATTTTAATACATTTGGTTACTAACAAAATTAGATTTTAATAATCGGTAATTTATATCTTGACTTTCACAAAGCCTTATAAATACATTGGAGAATTCATTGACGTGTATTTATTAAGTTTGATACTCGTATCGATAAATCGATTTTCTTTGTCCTATAAACGGTTTCATCAACAGTTCACTATCATTGAACATCCCCCTCTTGATAATATTGTAATAACATTATGCAGGACGCACAAAAGCAAATTATCTGCTACTCAGAAAAGTAATTTTAATTAGGACCTAACAAAATTCAACATAGATTAATTTATCAATTTAAATTCAAGCTATACATTTTGACAAAGGCTTTGGACAAAGCTAATACATTTAAATGTTTATATTTGTATTACAAATTCTTTATGGGTTAATTTTGAGAAGTACTTAACAATATACATTCTATAAAATTGTATTTCAATAATATTATTAGATAAATATAAATAAATAATTGGCATTCATATCTCCATGGATATAAGCTGTAAATAATTTTATTTTTAAAAAGTTTTAAATATTGTTTAGTTTTTACAGACGTTTAATACAATAATGAGATAAAAATTATAGTGAGTGCATCAGTTGTACTAACTTCTTGAGTTGTTAGTCTAGTATGCTAAATTATTTGTATCGTCTTTCAACAAAGTCTTAAATCCACACCAATGGTTACATTGCCGTTGAAGGGCAGGTCAAGGTTCGAATATCAGCTGGGGGCACTGAGTGATAGTTTTCCGAATGTGATTCACAATTTTGGTTTTCTTCATCCATTCTCCACGCTGATTAGGATAAAAGTACTCAAAAATATATTACAGCCATATCCCTTGAAATAAGTTTTTATAAACCATGGGATTAAACGTAATTTGCTAAAGACTGAATATATTTGAACGCCGACAATTCTGTGTAACCAACACAAGCATATTATATTTAAAAATAAATAGCATAGTAATATTATTACATATTTTTATGTTTTAATATCCCACTAATTATATTAATAAGCAATTTCGTGAAATAGTTAATACTATACGCGTTTTGGTGGCCGCATAGTCTAAGACGCTACTTTCACAGTAGACTAGACTGCCGATGACGGGGATATAGAGGTTCGAGTTTTTGTCGGTTGTATTGAGGTGTTTAGAAAAATTGTTTTCCACTTTCTCTCTCTCTACGCAAATGTGGCTACACTTCCTCAAAATATAGCCTTCCTAATCCCTTAAACAATAAACGTAATTAGTTAATAATCATAAGACCCGAACGGATAGTAAGACGTGGTGCTAAGAAGAATTAATATTATATTAAACGTTCTAAATAATTTGATATTTTATAATTATTTAGTGTAATACCTTAATATGTAAAGATGTAATATATTTCTATTTACATACTATGTCTAGCTAGGTACACTAAACTTTATAAGTCATGTTTAATATAATAGTCTCTCAAACAAATAGGCCGGTGCATGATACATGGTCCTGAACCAGCTACGCCACGGTAGGTCTGTCATACAATAATTTAAACGTTCTCTACAAGTTTGTGTGTCACAATAACCCCAATACCCGTGTAAAAAGACGCTTGGCCCTTCACAAAGACAAATGAATGACG
Source organism: Timema poppense (assembly GCA_902141375.1). Lineage (NCBI taxonomy): Eukaryota > Metazoa > Arthropoda > Insecta > Phasmatodea > Timematidae > Timema > Timema poppense. Next base: position 35,055 of record CABFOV010003861.1, on the reverse strand, counting down.
TTATGAATGAGCAAAATTAGTTAAATTCTACACGTCTAACAACGACCTTCTGTCTGTGTAATTTTTTCCCTACGTACGGTAATTTGCCATTGTGAGAACCAGAAGTGGGCGTGCGTGCGAGAAAGACAATAACTGGCTTCAAAAAGGAAAAAGGAGATGGAGTGAGGTGGGGGGGGGGGG
>CABFOV010003861.1:0-34838 GCA_902141375.1 Timema poppense | reverse complement strand
GGGGGGAGAAATAGGAGAAGAGCTCTGCTCTAGACATGTCCAATAAGAGAGTGGGCATGTGAAAACATGGAGTGGACACTATAATTGATCATTAAAGCACAAGAAAGTTTTTGGGACTCGCGTGTAAGAGAGAAAGGGAGGGTTGAAGTTGACAAGCCCGTCTCTAGGGTGAAATATGGGGAGGGTGGGCGTCTTTGGCAACTGTGAAGGGCTTTTAAGAATAATGTTTTATGGAGGAAAATCATCACGATACATTTGTTTATTGTTAGAATAAACTAGAGCTACGACCAAAAAAGCGTCAACATTGGAAAATTAAATCGTCACAAGATGAAACACAATTTCTTCCCAAAAGCTTTCACGACTATTTCCCCCATTTTATTCTTTAAAAGAATATTGTATAAAACAGTATAATCTTTACATGTACCGGTATATATAAACATTTGCGTAAGAATAACAACCAATTATTATATTGAAAGAAGAATCGTTGAAATAATTGAGGTAGATAGTAAAACATCTCTCTTGAGATGAGGTACTGCAAGATTCGTTTTATGTGCAATCTGTTCTTCGTATATTGACCTTTTTTTCCAAGTGGTTTAGATCTCTTAGTGAATTGTAAGGCCGTGGAGGAAGAAGAGAGAGAGGGAGGAGGGGCGGGGCTAGAAGGAGAACAGGAAGAAGGCAAGAAATATGTCCCGGGGATGGTCATCCGCTACCCGGCAAACAGCCCGGACGGCTATGCTCAGCGAGTATTTTCTTCTTCTTTTTGCCCAACAAGAGAGCAGGCAAATGAAAATAACTCTTTTATTTTGGAATGAAACTACATCAGACCTACAATGTTGAGGGTCACGATATATATTATCTTGGTGCAAAGAAGTGTAATAGGATGGAATATTTTATTTTATTTCTAACGCAGTGTGTAAATAGTATAAAAATGAACATATTTGTGATTTTTGTTCACATCAGTACATATAAACACTACAGCAGCATTTATAACGTAACACTTTAAACGTAACAAAAATAGCATATCTACTACAGCGTATATCTAACCTTATTGTTAATAATGAAACTCTAGTGCCAATCATCTTTATGACTTAGGCCTAACCACAATTAAAGGCTAAACTATGTAATATTCTTATATTTAAATTATATTGTATGTGTCTTATGCTTCCTAGAAGTGAAGCCTCAGTAAAATAACAGTGATCATTTAAGAATCTATAGTGAGATCTAGTGGTGAAGTATACAATATGGATGTTAAATACTGTATTTAGGGACTATTATGTCTGATAATCCTATTGGTTGTACATGAAAGTAATTATCTGAACTAAAAATGTATTTATTTTAGGAATTTAAAATCTTTCTAGGCCTACTTAATTATTATGAAAACATTTGTGTGTGGGATTGTTGGTTAGACTATGTTTCTTAATAATGTAAAAATGAGTTAGGCCTATTTACACTAGATAATGCTAGCTTACATAAATTGTATTATTAATATTTTTAATTCATATTACTAAAAAATATGTTTGTAAGTGCGTCTCTTAAAAAATAGTTCTTACAAAATTGTCTAGTTTGATCAGTATTCTTGGACAAATGCTAATTATCTTAAAGATTATTTATAAAAAATAGGGTCGGGGAATTAATGTGTACTTATTACTTTTTATGTAAATCTTAATCTTCTTGCAGCATGGTATCGTGTCCACAAAAACATTTTATTTATCTAACATATGGTATAAAATATAAAGCAGAAAATAAGTGTGTGCGTGTGTGTGTGTCTGTCCAAAATAATATATTGCACTTATAGATGAGCTGTAAACTGAAATTTTGCAGGACTGCAAAGAAAGGGATTCCCACATACAACCAGAAAAATCTAAAAATGGAAAATTTAAAAATGGGGCGGAAAATTAAAATTTGTGATCCAGGTAAAAAGAGAGTTTAAAACTTCCAAAACTAATAGAAATCACTACTTATCAGTGTGGTGTGAAATTTAAATTTGGAATTGAGCTAAAGGGATCTAATCCAAATAGTTATAATAGTATGTAATTTTTAAATTTGTAAGTGGGACCTTGAGACAAAGAGGAGGGGGTATAAAAACAAAATAAACTTTTAAGTGTGGTAGAAAAGGTTAATTTGGCACTCAAATAGGAAAATTACTCCAGATAACTAAATAAGTCTTAAAACTTGAATTTTGTAAGTGGGAGTTATATAAATGAGAATGGGGGAGGGAACTGGTTAAAATATCTTAAACTAATAGAAAAAACTAACTCTATGTGATATAAAACTGAAGCTAAGCAAGTATGTAAAGGTACCGCTTGAAATAACTATAAACTTCTGAACATTTTAAATTTCAAAATGGGAATCCTGGAAATGAGGATGGAGGGTAGGGATGTAACAACAAAACTTTTTAAGTGAGGTGGAAATTTTAATATTTTCAGTAGGGATAATTTCAAATAAATAAATAAGTGTTAAATATTAGCTTTTTCTAAAAGGAAGCTGGTGAAATGGGAGGTCTAAATTTTTCCAAAACTACAATAATAAGTTATTTTTCACAGTGTTAGAAGATTGATATTTAACAGGCAGGTATAAGTACGACCTCAAACAATCTAAATATCTGAAAATTTTTAAATTTCAAAATAAAGGAGTGGAAAAGGGTGAGGGCGGATCCCCTCAAAATTTCCAACACTAATATGGGAAGAAAAAAAAATTGGGAGGGGATAAGGGGTAATGGTGGTAGAGAATTGAAATGTGCATGTAGTAAATATGTTCGGAATAGAGGAACTACGTCTAACCATGGAATTTAAAAGCACATTAATTGGAAGGGATTAAAATGTATACACTTAATATAGAACACTATTTTCGAGATGGCTAAAAACTGAATTTTTTAGGCACGTAAAAAAACCACATCAGTTTACCAATCAGTGAGAGAAATAAGTCTTAAAATTTCAAATTGGGAATGTACGAACTGTAAATGGGAGGGGATGGGAATGAAGAGTAACTAACATCTTTTAAAGTGAATTAATAATATACTTTTTGGCTTAGAAGAAAATTTAAATTCGCCAATTTGGTAAAAGGAATACACCACATAACAATAAATGTTGGAAAGTTTGGAATTAATTATCAGGTGCTGGTAAACGGAGTGTGGGGGAGCAGGTGTGAAAGGGGCCTAAGAATTTCCTAACCTAATAAAAGGAAAAAATCTTGATTTGGTGTAAATCTTTAACTTTGTAGAGGAAGACGAAAATGTCTAAAAATAAATACACATAAAAACCAAATATTATTTTTAGTAGAGCCATTAGTATTGATAATACATAGCTAAAAATCCAAGAATAAATTAACATATATTTAGGTGTGAGATAGCAATTAAAATAAACGATCTGGCGACATAGCTTGGGGACCGTGATTATCTTTGTTAAAATATGACATTTAATATATTTCTGTAACCGAGTATATTATTTCTTGTATACTATTAGGCGAAATGTGATGCTTTTTTTTATGTTTCTCTAACAAAGTATACTTTTTTTACGTATATTATGTTCACCATTAGGTAAATATTGTATTTGCAATGGATTGAGTATATTAGTGCACTCAGTTTGAGGAGTAGGAATATTCTATTTTAACTATATTATTTTATTTATTAACTGCCATAAATGGTTTATGGTTGCCATAGCTAGTTCAGGATTGTTCAGAGAAACTATAAAAATTATGTTGGCCAGATGTTGAACGTCCTAATTTTATATAGTTTGATGTGGCTTACCAGTGTGAATAACAGTCCAAACTGCTGGTCTATATAATATAAAGGAAAATAAGTGGTTATGTTTGTATTTGTGTGTGCCTAGAAAAATATTAGCCATTTCAAGATGAGGAGCTAAAAAGTTTAAATTTGACAGGAAGATAGAGGGGTATCCCCTTAAAGCTAGAACTAAATATATATAAATGGAAAATTTTAAAATATGTGTACCTGCTTCAGTGGCCACATGGTTTAAGGCATCACTCTTGCTATATACTCAACTGCAGATGACAGGAATATCGAGAATCGAATCTCGGTTGGGTGCATTTGGGTGGGTTTTTTTCCCTAAAATGGCTTTCCACACTCCTTTTACAGAAATTCTGGTACAATTCTTCTAAATTCAACCTTCCCCATCCTTAACTCATTAGCGTAACATGAGAGAGACTGCTCAATAACATCGTGGATGCTACTTCCCGCAACAAAAGGAAAGTCAAGATTCCCTCAGACGAGCAGCACATCAGTTGCAAAGTCAATAATTAATGTTGATGATGGGATTTTTTAATGTTTATTATAAAATACAAATTCAAAATAGCTCTCGTTGGAAACCATTCTGAATAGAACATTTGTTCATGCAAGCTCTTTTTTTTGCCTTACAATGACAAATATTACTATGACCTTTTAGAATGTTGACCTTTCTTGCTGAGACAACCTGATTAACGCCGTAAACTTCTCAACCACCACTGCTGGCACCAACATTGTTAACTGACATTAATTAGCAATGAGCATTAAATTATTACCAACAATACAAAGCTTAGAACAGTATTAAATAAGATCAGACAACAAAGGTTTGCCATCACAGCGTCTGCCTGATAAACTAATAATAATTTTAGAGTGCGTAAGCTTATTTCAAAGAAGGGTATTAAAGTTACTAACTAAAATTAGTTTGTCTTTCAAAAAAAAAGATACATTAATGAGTTGAGGTCTAGTATATCACTACCTGCTCGGGTTCTATGCATATGAACTAATTACACTAATGTGTTAGGGATTATTAAAGTTTAATTTAAAGGAAATGTACCCGCATTCACACGGGAAGAGAGAGAGATAGGGTGGAGTACTGTTTAGTAAAAACTGTGAGTACACCTGACAGAGATTCGAAGCCTGACTACCACGTCTTCGGCAGTCAGGTCTATTGCGAAAGTGACGCCCTGGACCATGCGGCCACCTAAGCAGTTTTTGGAACAGGTTTGGTGTATAACTATGAGGATATAAAAAGCTTGACGCATATTCAACCTGGTTAAAAGTATAAATATACATAAGTTAATATATTACGAGATACAATTTGATTATGTATAGTTTTAGAAGCAGTGTTGTTTCAAATTAATCATTAGTAAGAGTGCATTAGATCATTGGCCCAATATGAAGTTTTTAACTTACAACTAGAGATCTATAAATTTGTAGGTTTACTTAACCTATCTTCATAGAATTCAAGAAATAAGTTTTATATTTTTGGAATTTTAAAAATCAAACATTATTATATTCATATAAAACTTTATTAACTAACTACATAATTTAGTTACAGTATTCATAATTTTAATTAAAATCAAACTTAATACTCTCAATCACGTAAGATTGTGAAAGATCGCTTCTGTAATGTTTTCAAATTTTTTAAAGTTCCTCTCTGAAACTTTTAACAAGGTAAGGTTCATAAATCAAATAAATTTCAAAACATGAGTATTATATACTTCAAGCATTTCTTTTAGAAAATAATTAGTATTTTATGGAATAAACGTTACAAGTAAACATTTATTTTTAGCCGTTCACAATGGCATTACTTTCCATAATAATTTTAAGAGTATGGAAAATACTTTTTTATTCAACATTAATTAATTAAATACTCTTCTATTCCATTGTTACATGATGGAGTTATATAATATTTTTCATTTATTTTTACTCAACCACAAATAGCAATAATTACTTTCAGGTGCTATTATAGTATAAACTAGCTTCCAACCCTTAGCTAGCATACAATATTATTGATTATGTAGACCTATATTGCTTGTAAAATATAGTCTCGTCAAGATTACCAAATAATATGGTACACTCAGTTTACCATGAAAGTTATCAAACATAGCATAGAGAGATTGAGTTTCGAATTTTGGTCGTGTGAACTAGAGGTGGTTTTTCCTAAATGGTTTTCCGGTTTTCCACTCAACCTCCACGCAAATGTGGGTTCCCTTCCTCTATATTTAACAATCTTAATTTCTAACCTATTAGCGTAATTAATACTCAAGCCATAACCACGACCGTCTTTAGTTTGAGGTCGGAATACTGAAGTTTGGCAACAATGCGTTGAGGCCGGTCGACGACACATCCATATGCAGTATTGCTAATTTAGTCCAGTTGGTTTACGGTGCGGGATGTTTGTTTCTCGTGTAGTTTACTTGCTTTGAAATGTTGTGTGGCTCACTCTTTAATGTTTTGGCTCATATAGTAAAACATACAATAGATGAACATTTTGTGGATGTGATTAGTGATATTCAACCGCTGACATGATTCCAGAATTTTCAGTTTTGTCCATTTATGGTTATGCTTACTACAAAGCGACTTTTCATTTGGAATGAAGTTAATTCATTTAATTTTTTAATTGGGCATGATACAGATGTTAACTATGTCATTTATCTTACCAGAAGAGGACTAACTAGTCCTTCAACAATCGTTTTGAGGATTGAAGCTGATGGACATTCTATAATGAAGATTTTAATAACATAAAACTTCAAAATAAGGTTCTTCAGTACAAACATGAAAAGCAACTTTTCCTGCGCACCCACTTCGATGGCCGCATGATCTAAGGCGCTACTCTCGTAGTATACTAGACTGCTAATGACAGGGAAATTGAGGTTAGAATCTCAGTTGGGTGTTCTAATGAGGGTTTTTCCAAAATGGTTTTCCACTCTCCTTCCGCTCAAATTCAGGTACATTTCCCATAAATATAACTTTTCTCAACCGTTAAACCATTGATATAATTAGTACATATGCGTATATTCTCACCGGGTAGTAAGAAACATAGCAAAATAAAATAATCAACTTTTTCTGCTGCAATTCCTCGCGTGAATTTTTGTTTGTTTCGTCATTGCTTGGAAATATACTTCCTATTAACTACATCAAGTATAGGAATTATAAATTTTACAGTGAAAATTCTTATTCAGAAAAGAAAAAAGTTAAACTCTTTACAAAGTAATGTTTCAAAATTTTATATCCCAAGGCTGGTAAGTATTCAAAGCAATTTTTAAATAGCACTTTCGCTTTTATTGAAATAGTTGATAAAAGAGGACACCTGGATATAGGCATTGAAACAGGGACCTTTGGATTAGTGCAACACTGAATGTTCTTATAAGCTTTGAACGAGTGCCTTTTGTAATTTTCATCGTAATATTCTAATCGTGTTTGTGAACGGTACATAATACTACCTTTTTTAAAACCATTCTCTAAATGTTTATTTATTGTATTTTTCAACCTCTGAAGTATTTTTGTTAAATTCTATACGTAAAACATGTTTAGATTAACTGTCGGTATCGCTCAAAGTGACTCAAGAACTTTTAAATGAAGAAAACAATAAATATTCACACAATTCTCTACAACGAGCGGATTTCAAAGCCTCATGACGTCACCACAAGCGGCGTTGCCACATTTAACCCCTGGCCTGTAACTAAAGACGGCCATGGTATAACCCGAACGGTTATAAAGACGCGGTGAAAAAAAAACAATATTGAATTATGAATAGTTAAATTAGAATAGAGTATAATTAATTGGTGACGTGTGAATTTTACACTCATTCATTTAAAAGTATTATTATTATTACTTATTATTATTACTACTACTACTACTACTTCTTACCTTGGTCTTATAATTGACAAACATCATAAATGGGACAGGCACATACAATAAAATTGAGAATAAATTACTTGGATACCAAAACGTTAGTAATGATATATACATCATTAGTTCAATCAATAATATCTTATGGCATATCCATCTGGTAAGTAATGACAGAATGTTGCACAATCAAAATTTCGCGTTTACAAGAAAAGATCCTGAAAATTATATTTGGTACCAAAAATGCTAACAAACAGACATATATTCAACATAAAATTCTACTTCATAACCAATTATATAAGTACAGCCTCTTTATAAGATATTACCATTCCGATAAATACAAGAAAATAAACATCCAGTCCCTTAACACCCGCTCAATTTCTAACAAAGAAGTGTATACAATCGGCAAATACTCTAATTAATATGGTGAACAGTAACTGAGATGCACATTCTTCAAATTGTTTAATTTGCTACCACCAACACTCCGAGAAATCTCTGAAATAAATATAGTGAAAAATAAAATTAAAGACTGAATACTTCAATGCATGCTTCAAACATCTATGTAAATATTTTTGAGAGGAAATGTTATGATATGTGTAAAGCTTTTTTTTTAATTATTTAATTATTATAATTTTTACTATTTTTTAAATATTTATTTAACTGCAAGACCTGAAGATGTGCCTTTAGGTACTTCGGGATTGTATCAAAACATCAATTATGTAATTTTTCTTTTAAATCTTAAATAAACAATGATTGATTGATTATTATTATTATTATTATTATTATTATTATTATTATTATTATTATTATTATTATTATAGTAAACAGAGTTAAGACTAGCAATCTAAGTAATTTCATAGCGCGATACATTTGAAATAATTTGAACTTTTTGATATTAAATAGCTAGTCATAATATAAGTCTTAGATTTAAAAAATGGGCTGCATTACATTCTTCTTTTACTGTTTATGTGTTTCCTCTAAAGCTTACTTTTAATTTAATCACTATTAATAAATAAAATGTCATATCACTATTTTAATATTATTTTAAATTAAATGTCAACAACTCCGGTGGGCCCACTGGTCTGACTTACTTTGTCAGGAAGGTCGGGGCTTGAACACTGGCTGGGTAACTAGGTATATTTTTCTGAATGTTTCCTCGCTCCCACGTCAAGAAGTCAACCTCTTTAATCCAAATTCCATAAATGGCTCAAATGGTTAGTAAGAAGCGGTGCATGTAAATAAGTCTTCAAACCACTATTTCCATTTTGTTGATACATAGCGTATAGCGTATGGGTAGTAAGATGCGGAGCTGAAAAAAAAGAATGTTATAAAAGAAAGCTGCTATTTAATATCAGAAAATGAAACTACTTTTATATTTAACATGTTTATATTATTTTATTTTTTAATTTATCACCGCATATTACTAACTGTTCAGGTAATACGCATAATATGATTATTCTAATAGGATATAGATGAGCAAGGAAGTAATTTAGAGGTAATCTACGTGTATTTTCGTGGAAGGAGAGCGGTAAATAATTTAGGAAAAGCCACCCTCAGTATTCTGGACCAGGATTCGAACCATGATCTCCTCATCGTCAGCAGACTAGAGTGACGTCTTTGGACTTCACCATATAAATAAAGTCCATTATTATTATTATTATTATTATTATTACTAGACCGTTCGGCCACTGAAGCGGGTATTATGGTTATTACAATAACTATACAAGCGGAGCTTACTAATGCTTAAAATTTAGTTAATCCACAATTATTTACACAACATTGATCAAATCCTAGGATTGGTGCCTTAAAATTTTAAACCTTAATGTGTCTGTATTCTAAAAATTATTCTTGAATCTTGGACTTTATAATAGACATATATAGTGTACATATATATTCGACACCTTAGAAAAGTCGGCAGTGTGTCTGCCTGGACCATAGGCTGGAAACATTAATGGCTGTAAAAAAAGTGGACATATATTATATTGAAAAGGGTGCCACTACTAAGCATTCCTCTTAAGAGAACGAATAAATAAATACTCTTACATTTCCCCGTGCTAGCTCCGAAGGTGTCGACACTTTTTCATGAGACTATTGGGTGTTCGGTTAAAGGGAAACCAACTCATCTCACTAACAATGTCGAAGAAATATTGCTATCATCATGTAGGGAAACACCTAAATACAACACTTTCTCTTAACTTTGGAAAGGTGGTTATGTACCATGCAAAATTAAAAGCTAATACAAATAAATAATATAGGTGGTTATTGTTTAATAGTTACCTTCTCCAAGATACTACCTATGGCATGCCTTCTTGATTAATATAATCATAGATTGGATTGAAGATTAAAAAAAATAGTTAAAGAAAATCAATAAATGTTAGGTACAAATTAAAACTTATACGAATTTAAATTTATAGTAAACATTTAATATGTTTGATTTAAAAGTTGATTTGTTTCAAAATAAGATCAATAATAAAACCATATTATTTCTTTATCAAGAATACTTATAAACAATATTCTTTTAATTTTGACAGTTTTAAAGTTTTATCGAATTGGTATGGTTCTGGATTGTATAAACCAATGTCTGAAAGTGTTTTAAAATATTTATTCTGTGAATAAAATATGTGAAATGTTGGTGGATGATAAGAAAAATAGTATTACTTGAAAGAAAATTCATGTCTAGCCAAATATTGTTTATTCAGGATCATGGCTAAAATATAGCTCAGGTAAGAAAAGTAAAACCATATTCTGGCCTTGCTTGATAGTAATTTTCCACAAATTATATCTTCAAATGACACATGAGGTCTGGATTACTTTTTAAAAACACTGGACACAATCCACACTAGAAATTACCCAATATTTCAGGGTTTAAAATTATTTCGCGTAGGATCACTTCTTAACCATTTTCCAATAAACAAATTCCAAGACCTAAATTTATTTTAAGAATATTTTAAAGTCCCAGTTAAAAAAAATTCCATTCACGCATAAACCTATAAAAATATTCTTTGGAAAACCTCCAATTATTAACATTAAACTAAATTAACAATCATGTTTAGACTTCTAACACACCAGATAAATACAAAGTAACACAAATATTAACCAGAAACAATACAATAGTCAGAGAGTATTGAGATTGTAAACGTCATATAAATATATACTTTGAAATGGCCGTGAATAAATCGGGTGTTATTAACATAACAGAAACGTATAGTTCACAAGACTAGCTTTGAGGTCCTGATCGCATCAACATCACTTATTTGAAAATAATTAAGTTATTTTATATTTATTATAGTTTTAAAAATAATCACTAGAAATCGATCGTTTATTCTTTCTTTAATAAAATATTCAACCATCGTATTTCATTCAAAAATGATTAAATCAAACATAACCAAAATAAACTAAAAATATCAGAATTTATTAATTAAGTAAAATTACTGAATTAATGAAGAAAACGTTAACAGAAATTACACCAACGTATACTTATGAATAATCGTTGAGCCTGTTTATTAATTTTTATAATTTATTGAACACTATCACGTAAATCAGTTTTTGAAATATACCAGTACATTGAAAACTAATGTAAATAAAGAGACTCTCTTAAAATAAATTATAATCTAATTTTAATACAAAAGGAAAATAGTGATGATATATTTGTAAATAAATATAGCTTTAATAGCTTAAAATTAGTCTTAAATAATTAAAGATTTGTATCTCTTGTTAGATACCACGTACCATGGTGACACACATGGGTATTTAATTATAGCACCCTTCTTTTTGGACGAACACATAAAGGGAAAGAACAATACCAAAAAGGGTATACAATTCTCTAACAAATGGTGTGCCAAGGGAACAAAGAATAAAAAAAATGGCGAGATAAAATTGTAGCTATTTTTTTTTTCCGAGCTTGAAAGAAAGAATATTTCAAGTAAACCTTTCACACGATTTCGAACAAGAAAGAGTCCTCTTTCAAAGTATATATTCCCTACTAAAAAAATAAAAAGAGAAAAGTAGGATCAAACTGAAAATTTTCAAAGGGTGAAAATGTAGTTTGTTAATGTATAAACATGATCGGTTCTATTTTCACGAAATTAAAAATAGAAAAGTTGGACAAATATTCGTGTGGAAAGGGAATTCACAAAATAATACACAGAATTTGGAAATAGTATAAAGACACTCTTCCTAATTACACAAAACAGGCGTAAGCTCAGTTACTATACTACACATTTGCAATGCTAAAAGCTAATTTTATACTGCTGTATTTCATAAAAAAGAAAAAAATATTGGAGGGATCACAAAGTACGGAGTGAAAAGTAGGATAGCCCTGTGTTTTGTAAATATTTAGCTTTGTAGGAGCCACGTGAAATCTGATACTATGTAAATAATTATAGTATATTTACAGAGCGAACGATGCGCAGGCGCAAATAAACATATATATCGGCTAGTGTGACGGAGAGTGCGACGAAAGATAATTGAAATTTATCGGGTGTTGGTAGATGCAATCAAGCAGAGAGAGACAGAATGTGTAAAGCGAATCGGGAAGAATATGAACAAGAGATAGAGGGAAGAGGACTGAGGGAAGGAGAAAAGCGTAATAGGACAGATGGGTAAAAATAGATGCAGAGGTGGCGTTACGAAAGAATAATCTAGAAAAGGGAAAGAGAAATATGGGTGGGAAAATATCAACAAAGGTCGCCCTGAGAGTGAGCAAGAAAACCTAGTCATTGTTCCGATAAAATCCAGGATCCTTTAAAAGTAGAAGCGTGTGTAGGTGTTAAAACGTTCTAGAAGCTGGAATCACTAGTATGTAGGTGTAAAGGTAGGTGAAGTTAATACACAGAGAATTTTGGTTCTAGTTTTTGTTGCTGTTTTAGTTTAGTATTATTTAATTCAGGCATGTCAAACTCGTTTGAAAATAGAAAATTCATTTCAAAAATGCAGTATTGTCACCATATTTAACTCAAAAATTATTCAATTCTAAGACGCTCTTTAAATACCAGAAATGTTAAGTTTTTATTTTGTAGAAAAATGACGTGAGGGCTAGAATGTGTATCTTATGTTGAAGTCACTTTCATAACGTATATTATTATTATTATTAGTACCACGTCTTACTACGCGTTCGGGTTGTACGCACTTACGCTAATGTGTAATGATAGGGTGAAATGGAGGACCTACAGCTTAACGTGTAATCCGAACCACGGGGGAGGCCTGGCATTCCACACATTCACAAGTTGTGATTAACACACTTCTTGTCAGAGGTGAAGGAAGGGTTTGGTAATTGGATATGTCTGTGCCTGGGCCGAGGATTGAACCCCAGACCCCAGCACAGAAGTCCAACACCTTATCCCTAGACCACCAGGTCACCTACCATAACGTATAATTCGTGTCCGTAACCTATGATCTCTTATATACTTGTTATTTTTGTAAGATAAAGCAACTTAGTATTCACACCCTTTTGTGCTGACAAGTATTTTACATTATATGGGACGCAAATAAAACATTTTTTTGGGAATGGATCTATGGTGAGTAAAGAGTTTTAAAAAATGGGTATACCAAACTCATGTGCTAGGTTTTCTATAAAAATCACCGACTTATAAAATGTATCAAATACTCTCAAATGGTGTAGGCCTATTTATACGACGTGTCTAAGATGTGTGTTATATATATATATATATATAATCGCATCTTACCACCTGTCTAGGCTACATGCATATATGATTGGAACTAAAGTGAAGTAGGGATGACAAAGTAAGTATTTTAGAGGGAAGCCACATGCATTTTCGTGCAATGAGACAGGAAAATTATCTAGGGAAAACCACCCTGTGTAGACACGACTGTGATTCGAACCCCGACCACCTCGTCATCAGCAGGTCAGTCTAGCGCAAGAGTGACGCCTTAGGCTATTCGGCCACTGAAGCGGGTCATTCTATGTTGAATCATCGCTAATATCCGTGGGCTTCACAGAACCACGTGTCGGACCACATGTGGCCCGTGACCCTCAATTTTGGCGTGCCTGACTACACCTTCACATACTAGCTATAAGGTGACAAAGTATATAGCTTATTTGTTTCTTACTCACACTCTTGTTTGTAAACGGTCCTTATATTTAACTGGAGCAGATTGTACGTGTTAAAAGAGAAAGAAAGAGTCAAAGCGCACGCGTGTTTAGGAAGTCAGATGGAATGTCAAGTGGGTGTATACTAAAGGGAGAGCTGGCTAAATTAAACTCCATTATCCCCCACCTCTCCTACCTCCCTAGAGTATCGAGCAATCAATTTCATGGACGTCCCATCCATAATTACGCCACTGTGTGTAGTATTCAATAATGTGATCATGCAGTTTTGCACGCGCTTGTTATACTGCAGGGAGAGCTGGCTAAATTAAACTCCATTATCCCCCACCTCTCCTACCTCCCTAGAGTATCGAGCAATCCATTTCATGGACGTCCCATCCATAATTACGCCACTGTGTGTAATATTCAATAATGTGATCATGCAGTTTTGCACGCGCTTGACCTCTTGAACCACCACTGGGGTCCAGGGTTGCCATTTTTTTTAACTCTTACAAAAATTTGAGGATTCACCCCCCTGCGTGCCTCGCATTCTAATCCTGGATTTCGAATTACGGCACTGTGGACTTCTTCTCAGTCACCTCGGCATCTATGAGCCTCGAGATGGGAAGATGGGATAAACAAAATAGATTTTATTTGTTTTGTTTAATAAAATGATAGTCAAGAGAAGGTTCCAACAAACCTCAACGGTCTGAAATTTCAAAATATCTTCCTTAAGTTTCTTAGTACTCACAAAATCAATGGTGTATATTTATTTATCTTTTACGCGTAGCCTTCCTTAATAAACATAGCTTGAAAGTGTTAATTCATCAAACAACCTAAATGAACTATATAGTCAATGCATGTTTGCAAAAGTAATAGCTTCCACAGATAATGCATGTTGGTAAAAATAATAGCACCACAGGTAATGCACTTTGGCAAAGATAATAGCTCCACAAATAATGCATGTTGGTGAAAATAATAGCTCCACAGATAATGCATGTTGGAGAATATAATAGCTTCACAGATAATGCGTGTTTGCAAATGTAAAAGCTCCACAGATAATGCATGTTGGCAAAATAATAGCTCCACAGATAATGCGTGTTTGCAAATGTAATAACTCCACAGATAATGCATGTTGGTGAAAATAATAACTCCACAGATAATGCTGTTGGGGAAAATAATAGCTTCACAGATAATGTATGTTGGGGAAAATAATAGCTTCACAGATAATGGGCGTTGGTGAAAACAATAACTCCACAGATAATGCTGTTGGGGAAAACAATAACTCCACAGATAATGCATGTTGGGGAATATAATAGCTTCACAGATAATGGGCGTTGGTGAAAATAGCTTCGCAGATAATGCATGTTGGCAAAAATAATTTCTCCACAGATAATGCGTGTTTGCAAATGTAATATCTCCACAGATAATGCGTGCTTGCAAATGTAATAACGCCACAGATAATGCATGTTGGTAAAAATAATAGCTCCACAGATAATGCATGTTGGCAAAAATAATAGCTCCATAGATAATGCGTGTTTGCAAATATAATAGCTCCACAGATAATGGATGTAGGCAAAAATAATAGCTCCACAGATAATGGCTGTTGGCAAAAATAATAACTCCACAGATAACGGGTGTTGGAAAAAATAATAGCTCCATAGATAACGGATATTAGAAAAAATAATAGTTCCACAGATAATGTATGTTGGAAAAAATAATTGCTCCACAGATAACGGATGTTGTAAAAAATAATAGCTCAACAGAAAACGGATGTTGGCAAAAATAATTAGCTCCACAGATAATTCATGTTGGCGAAGATAATAGTTCCACAGATAATATATGTTGGTGAAAATATTAGTTTAACAAGAGAGAGAGAACCTGTGGGCAAAAATACAAAATCACAGAGAGTATAAAAAAATTATAGGTTCACAGATAATGCATTCTCTGATTTTCCCATTTGTTCTCCCCGCTAATGAAGAATAATTTACTCTAAAATTAGCCTTCTAAGGTCTAACCTTTAGCATAAGTAGTAAATAACCTTGGTAATGGAAGTACTTAAACAATCTAAAAAAAATACCACATTGACTTTTACTATTGCTTTTATAGGTATTACTACCATTAGAACCTTTTTGCGACTTGCACCATTTTAAGGATACAGGATTAACAAGAATAATTTCAAGGAAACATACTAACTTTCGCCTGAGGAAACCAGATTGGCAATTACATTGTCAAAAATTACCTATAATTAACTCACCCAAATTGAACTAAATCCCAACATCCCAAATCATTCAATTTCACTCTTTTTTACTGGCGGCAAACCAGTAGATCGTAACTATATATGCAAACAACCACGTTTATAATACTGTTATCCGCTTCGGTGAACGTATGGTCGAACGCGCTACTATCACAGTAGACTAGACTGCCGATGATGGGGAAATTGAAGTTAAAGTCCCAGTTGGGTGTACTAGGGGTTTTAAAAATGATTTTCCACTCTCCTTCCACGAAAATGCGAGTACAATCCATATAAATATAACCTTTCTAATCTCTCAAATCATTGGCGTAGTTAGTGCATAAGCGTTTAACCCAAACGGATAGTAAGAATCTGTGCTAAAAAAAACTGTAAATAAATTAGGCATGTATCTATATTATTTTATTTTTATTTTTTAGCACTGCCTCTTACTACCCATCTAGGTTATACTCATATGTACTAACTATGATAATGTGTTAGGGATGAGTAAAGTTTAATTTAGAATAAGTGTACTTGCATTTGCGTGACGGGAGAGGGGAGAACGATTTAGGGTTAAAAAAAACTAACTGAAATTGCAAACACGATCTCCCCATAATCGACAGACTTAGTATATTGCAAGAGTGACGCGTTAGACCATAAGGCCACCGAAGCGGGTTTGATCTATTGGAGGTATTATTTATATATTACATTAAATACTTTGGACGTTAAGGTAATTTGAGTATATGGTGTGATTTAAATAGCCTAACCTGACCATAAATTATGTAGTGATTATAAATTTGGATTATTTTGGTTAAATTTTTAAAAAGAAAAAAAAAATCTTATAAACAGTAGGTCAACACTTACAAGTAGTTTGACGTGGGTGAACTATTTGATTTCTCTTTCTCTCTGTCTTTTTTTCTCTCTCTTTCTCTCTCTGTAATGTTTAAAGTGTCTGAAACCAATAAAACTACAGTAACAAATTAATTTCAACGTCTAGAATAACTGAACAGCAGGTATTAAATTCAAAAAGTGGACGTAGCCAAATAATTGCAATTGGTGAAATTGGCTTTTTAATCATATAAAACTAGTAAATCAACTCCTTGAGTGATGTTTGGTTCGGCCTTGAACCAAGTCGTTAGAAGCTGTTAGTAATCGGAACATTGGAATAAAAGCGTACGAGAAGCCACCAGTCACCAGAATATTGTCTTTAAAGTGCACGAGAAACCCAAATCGACCAAAGCACTGGAATTAAAGCGCGTGAAAGACCACTAAGGATCCGAATACTGGCATTAAAGTTTTCGAGAAACCCCAAGGGACCAAAGCAGGCCATTAAAGTGCATACAAAGGCAATAAAGATCAGAACACTGACACTAAAGCGAAAGACAACCCACAATGGGGACCAGAACACTGGCATTAAATCACGATAGAAGTAACTAGTGACCAGAACACTGGCAATAAAGTCCTGGTAAACCGCCAGTGACCATAATACTGGCACTCGAACCGAAAGGACAAGAACACTGGCATTAAATCTAAAAATAACTGGCAAGGACCAGAAAACTGGCATTAAAGCGGGTTTAAAGCAATGTTCATTTATGCTAACTAATGTTGTACCGTCGTCCCTCAGTCCAAAGGAATTAATTACATAGCAAAGCTATCAACTCACCATAGTCGTCCTATTTGATCAGCTACGCAAACGTCCAACACCACCGGTCCCACACATCAACACTCTTAGATTCAAACAAACCTTCGCGACTGTGTTCCCAAGGCTCGCCACCAGGAGGTGCTAGCATCGGCGGAACCTGGGAAAAGGTTCCACAGAGATAGAGATAGATGGAGATGCTTCTAGAATCATCTATGTGGCCTCTCAAATGTTCTCCATCAATCCAGTGCGTGTGTTATCCTCCACGGAATTCCTAAACTCTCGCCCTCTGGGGATATCATTTGAAGTGTCGTTCGGCCAAGTGAATAGCACTATTGGCACTTGTTCGGTTTGAACTAGGTGGATAGCATCGAGCTACGAGACTTTGAGAGAATGTAAGCAAAATTCCGTTTCGGCTAAAAGTAATTTTTAAACTTATATTTATCTTTCAAAATTATTTTTGGACATATCATTCAATATTTTAAAAACACTTTCTTTTGTTAAGATGCTTTATTGGAAGACTTGATAGGATAGGATAATATTTTTCCAAAGAGAATGTTGTGGAAATAAACTACTAAACCATCACTTTGTTGTTTGATTATAATTAAGGAGAATATTATGATAAAGGTTCCAAGGTTGAAATATGCTCTAATAACTTTCATTTTTCTTGTTTAAGAATATTTTTACAAATACTCTAAAAAGAAAATATACTTCTAAACTTTCATTGTAATGATATATAGCATTTGAAAGAAAATAAGTTAGCAAATACTCTAACATGGAGATACACTATAGTAAGAACTTTAATATAATACAAGATTTGTTTTGTATGAATCAAGTTAAAAATTAATGTTTGTTATATTTTATATTATGCTGTTAGTCATATTATTTGAGTTAGGTCACTATGCAAAGTTTTACATACACATTATATTTGCCAATCGGGCTCTTAAATTAATAGTCTTTGGTCAAAGTAAGTTCCCGAAAGTTATGAAACCTTTAAATAGTTCTCGTTATGTTTGAGACGTGTCGAGGGACGTATTTTTTATTTTGAAGGTATCTTGCACATATAGCTTGGTTTATTCAAAAGGTTAGGAGTGCATCTTGAGTTTGTGTTAACCATAGGTTTTTCTCAAATTATTAGGATTTGTTTCTTCGACTATTAGCACCAGTTATTGTTGTTGGCCCCTGGGCGAGTAATTGTTTCTAACTTAATATTGGTTTAATATTCATAATATGTATTGCCACCAAATATGTGTGTGCGGATAACTTAAAATGTACTAAGCAAACTTTTAATGCATAGTTTATATAGTTACCACGAGGATCTTAAATTATAATACAAACTAAAACTTAAATATTAACTTAGGCCACTTAATATTTTTATATAACATAGAACTTTTCATATATTTAAATATTATTTTCTTGAATGATTATTTGTTGTAATAATAACTAATGCTTTAAATTAAATTCCAAAATCACAATTATCTTCTATTTTAATCCTTGGATTTTCCTATCTATGAACATTCTAAGATATAAACTAATATGGAAGGCAGTTGTATTTTCTTAATTTCCACAATCAGGTGGGTTGCGAGTCGCTGAGTAACAAAATTTGTTCTCATATCATGTTTAGTATGTTTGAATCATGCGCCCCACTCTTATCTATTTTGTTTGTTTGTTATATTTTGCACCTTCAAGTCATTTTGGGTTAGGAAGGAGGTTGCAATTTGTCCATCTGGAAGGGTGCAAACTAGCTGTGAACACAGTATTCTTGCAGGTTGCTCTGTCAATCTTTGTTGTATCATCAGCTGATAGGCAACAAAGTATTATTTCAGACTCCTCTGCCAATCTGTGTTTTATCAAAATCTGACAACCAAAACAGTATTCTTGCAGTCTCTTATTCCAATCTGTGTTGCAACAGCAGCTAACAGTCATCACAATATTATTGCAGGCTCTTTTCAAATCTATGTTGTATAGACAGAAGTTGCGAGATAGTTCAACATTCTGGCAGTCTCCTCTGATAGTCTATGCTCAAATATTTTTTAAATACTTAAACCAATTTAAGTATATATTTTGTTTGAAGTTCAAATTATTTAAGAAATTCTTAATATTCTGTACTGTTTAATTTAAAGAGGCAAACAAATACTGACACACTTAATTTTATTTTCACAATGATGCAATTTTTTTCCAACCTTTCAAAGCTTTTTACAAGTATAATTTCTGATATATTAAGGTCTTAAATAATTAATTAATCAAATCCTGAAATAACCATTATGATACATAGCATACATGGAATTATAATTTGAATCAAATCACTAGTCGTTTCATTCAATAAAAATAAAAGGTATGGAGTATTAATCAATATGTCCATGTCATACGTGTGTATATAGGCTACTTATAAGAAGAGGTATTTTTATTGTTCCCTTTGATAGCCGTTGTTAAAAAAAAGTATCTCAGGAAATCAAAATCTCATATAGGATCAGTTTCATTTCTCCCTCCTCAAAAACATTCCGAAACAAGATTAAATGTCATGCTGGTGAAATTTTACATTCACTCAAAAAACTGATTTGCTACTAACTCAATTACAGAATAATGGTGACTGCAAACTTTTCATTTCAACAATTGTAATTAAGTTTATGGGTTTTAATGGAACGCTTGAAATACGTTTTATCAGCTTGATATTAGATTTTTTTGGGTATTATTTTTCAGAACCAATCACGATCATAATTGGCGAACCGGATATGTACATCTACAAAGGAAGTACCATCAACTTGACCTGTGTTGTTAAGCATAGTCCAGAGCCCCCTCCTGCGATCTATTGGACACACAACTCTGAGGTAAGTGGATCTACTTGAAATAGGTATCTCATTATTTTTCACAACAAAACAGTTTGTGATATAGTAAAAGTTTCCATCTTCCTCGATAAATATTCTTGGAGAAATAATGCTACAAGTAACAACATTTTGAAAATTATTATAATTTTATTTGTTAATGCAACGTTATATCCGTTTCATATTAATAAAAGCACCAACAATTTTATTGTTTTGCTTAGGATAGTTATTCCCACTCAACATAAATTCGGGTACACTTCAATTAAAATTATACCTTCCTCATCCATATTCTATTAGCATTTAATGCATATGCATAACCTGTAAGAGTACTAAGACCGGTAAAATAAAAACTATTGGCTAGTATCAAATCTGAAATGCACTTAGGACTTTACATAACATCCTATGGTTGGTGTCTTGTATTGATTTGTTTCACCTTTTTTTGGGTAGTGAATATCTACATAAAAACAAATGATTCTGCACATATTTGAAGCAAACAAATAATTAATATAAAGCGCCTGGTCAGTTTCATGAAATTTATAATGTCGTTATTTGGCCTTTCAGATATAAAATAACCATTTAAAATTGGCCCTAAATATTATTATACGGAAACTGGGCCCAAACTTGTCAAAATATTTTAAAATAAAGAGCCTATTTCATCCTATTTCAACTAAATTCGGTATATTTGTATTAGTCCCGCTAAAACTATAAACTTGACTTCATCTTACATACACACGCTATGATCATTTTTTTTTCACTTTACCAGTAATAACCTGTCATTGAGTAACCAATCAAACTTTTCGATTATTTTAAAATATGATTCGACTTAATATTTACATAAATCATCAGATATAATAAAATATGGACTATTTATATTAAGTTTGGTTTAATCAGAAATGTTTGATATAACTAGATTAGCGTAACGTCAAATACGACAGACCCCAACTATTTAAAGATTGGAATAAACGACCGTTAGATAAGGTATATTGATTTCAACTATAGTAAATTAATAAATAATCTCAATTCCCGTGTCCAGGTGTAATTTTTTCAACCAATTGATATATAGAACCCCTATCTATGTAGGCAAACTCGCAGCTTGCTGTACTAAGGGATCCGACAAAGACTAGAACAAATGCGATATCATAGCGGATCTCTGACATCCCTAAGATTCATTTAGAACTAGCTAGATTTAAGGTGTGGATGTCAGGGACGCGATAAAGGTGTTTGTGTAGGGTTTTCAAAAGAATTTTTAGTCCCAAGTCAATCAAATATTGTACTTAAGTACAACGATAGTCTAATTTTTTTTTCACATGATTATATCAACATTTCTTGAATATCTGTCAAGGGTGTCAAGGAATTTAATAACAACTTTTTATCTTCGTTTAAAAGGTTTCTCATCTAATTCCACTATGCTCATTAGAGAATTTAAGAAAGGTTGATGTCACAATGTGAAGAAAAATTAACATTATGTTTATACTGAAGCAATATTATATTTATTCGGCCAAAATAAAGTTTTAATATAAAAATTGTAATACACTGGCCTTTTCTCGCCTCGCCTACATCCCCATGTTAAGAATCTGATACAGGGTCAAATAAAAGAGAATTGTCTATATCAGGATTTACCAGACTGTAGTTTATAGAAGATTGGGAAACATTTATTTAGACCATACAAATTTGAGACCAAATATAATATATTTTTTTTTAAACAATTTAGGAAAAAATCTAGATTTAAAAAAAAATTTAGATGGGATTTAAATTCAAGATTATTTATATCAAGATAGTTGAGATCGATTTAAATTACTTTGTCTACCGGTCTTATATTGGTGGAATTGTTTTCCTCCATTAAATAAAATCTCCATGCTGTAATCCCACAGGCGAGCTATACCGAGCGGCCGCCGCCATTAGGGATGTTAGTACCAATATTTTGCGGGTAGAGGGTGTCACGTGGACAGCATAGCGAGCTCTTCAGCCATTAGTCTCAGTTTTCTATACTGGCGTGGCTACTTTTCATTCAAGTAGCTCCTGAGTTGTCCTCACAAGGCTGAGTTCCAGATATTCCAGTCTTAAAGTAGTTGTGGTTTGTCATACTAGACGTCGCACTAGTCTATTAACATCAAACATTTCTGACTAAGCCAAACTTAGTACACGTAGTCCATATTTTATTATATCTGACAGTACCTGCTTCAGCTTTATTATAGTTTCATATTTGACTCCCGGCGTGGCTGAACCATTCAATATTAAGAAATAAGAGGTTTCACATTGGTGAATCGAGTGTTGGGGTGCTGGGTGTTGTTTCTGTAATAGAATTAAGTTAGTTTGAAAATTGTGTTCCAACACAGCCAATTTATTCAAAAATTGCACGTTATATATCCTTTTTAAAAAAATGCTCGACGTTTATTATGATGTATGTGATCACAAATAATTATTCCTGACCAATACATTTTTATGGCGTTTGTTGCTGTGAACATCTACAAGAAATCGACTTTTAAGTTTACCAAAGTGTTAAATAATAATTAAAGAATTAATTAATCTATATCAGTAATTTATTCTTCAAAAGTAGGCCTACTATTTAGCATTTATCATTAAGGAATACACAGCTCCAGCATGCTTCAGCTCCATACAACTAACAGGGAGATCTGGCTTGAGAATATAGAGCCCAGATATAAGCAGTGTGAGCTGAAAGAACAAATATAAATTTATAAATAATTTAAATTCTTCTCAACAAGATTTATTATATTAGTCTTTGTAATTTTAATATAATTGTGCTACACACCACCGATAATGCGCCTGACTAACTCAAAACACTTGTGATTTTTTCTCCACGACTCACTAACTGTCTGGGTTGTAGATATTTAATCATATTAATTCAGTAGGAATGAGGAATGGATACCTTAGACCAGAGGCTCTCAAACCTAAGTAATCACGTACCAACCCAACAATATTAGTAATTTATAGTACTAACAAGATAATGCTGCATATTTACTATTCCGGTACATTTTTTAATGGTGCTTAGGGATATAATAACACACACTGCATGCACCGGTTGGCTGAGCTTGAATCAATGTTGACTTCCCTCCCCCTCTTTATAATAACTGTTTAAATCTGTTTTATTCTTGCTTGACTTGTTCGTAGCATATTTATAAGAGTTGATGAAGCCCTATATTTTTACGACTTTAATATTCTTGTTTATTTCGACTTCTCCCGCCAAGAATAATTGCAAGTACCAATGGTGGTACGTTTAGTTGGTACGTTTAGTAAAAACTACCCTCAAGATATTCGGGCGGGATTCGAACCCCTCATCGGTAAACAAGACTATATGAGCTTGAAGTGTAGTCCGCTTGCCCACCGGTATGTGTTAAATCCCAACCAGATATATTAATGGTGCTTTTATTCACATGATGTTGATATTTCATTTTGCCCCAAGACGTGTGACAGTGAAGTTCAATTTAATTTCACTTTCATCTATTCTATTCCTAAATTAACTCATCAAAGGCTATGTACCGTAAGTCCTTTTATTTTGTGTGTGTTATTAATGCTTTAGACACAAAAGCTATAATAAATTAATTTACGTAACAGAGTTTATGAGGATATATTTAGATACAGTGTATCCACATTAGCGTGGAGAGGGTATGAGGGAAATGGTCAAAATCTCATGGATGAAACCAACTCTACTGTACCCAGATGGCTCTTTAAATCCAATTTCCCCCTTGACGGTGGGTCTAATGCCTCAAACCACCCGTCCACCACTGTGGATTTATGGTTCTAGCACATAGTTATAATATGGCCATTTTTATAACAAATATCAAACTAAAACAACAAGGTACTAAACACGTAAACTAGAAGTAATATTCGCGAGACCGTGTTATATTGGCGTGCCCAGAAGGTAGGGACTAGATTTCGAATCCAATCTTGTTGAACAGGTCACTAAACGAGAATTGTTTTTATCCTCCTTCCAGGCAAATTCTCTTAAGCACCCTTAATATTATTGTCCTAATTAACCTTGTGCTAAACGTATCTATTAAAGACCAAATAAATAACTTGACACTCAACCTTTCGACGTAGTTTTAGTTTTTCAGTAAAATGAGGAACCCATAAACAAATTATTTTGATTAATTATTTTAGGAATCGTTCAGAATTGACCTAGGGATCTTGGTTAATAACAATTTTAAAAATTCAATAAAGAATCAGGGAAATATTTTTGTTGAATAAAATGTACAGTACATTAACCTCAAAATTAAAAATAATACAAACTCTTTAGAAAAAAAACTAGACATACAACAAAGAAACATAATTGTAACTACGTTTTTATATCTACATAATTATAAAGTGCTGGAGTCTATATATAACTTTGAGAACAATTATTTCTACTCGTAATTACGGAAACTTTTTGATTAGTAGGATACTAGATTCATAAGACTCGCTAAAGCGTATCTTTCTTTATATCCAAATTAGTTGTTTTATTAATTTGAATCAGTCGGTACTTCTTTGCTTGCGCAGAATTAAATTAGTTGCTTTGGTTCAAGTTGGAAACATATTTGGATTTATTTTTTGATTAATTTTTATACAAGGTACAAATTGAAGTAAAAGAAAATCCACATTTATTTAGCTGATATTAATTTAGAGGTTGAGTCATATAGAAACATAGGATAAAGTGTACAGTAAAATATATCATTGATTTTAAAAAAAAAGTAACGAAAAGGAGTAAATTTGGACGATCCTAGCTGAATGGTATAGACTTGAGGACTAACGCCATGATGAGATGGTCGACGTTATCCTGTCTAGGAATCTGGGTATCGGGGGGATTAAAAAGACTCTTATTGTAGAATAGTAGTAAAGTTATACACAATTTACTATTGAATCTTCACCTTTAAAATAGTTTCAATAAATATGTGATGCCACAATGTTGACTAAATTAGAATATTATTTGAGCTTCGGCACACACACGCATCCTAAACTTAATCAAAGGTATGATTTGAATAAACAATTAGTGAAAGCGATTTATCTAATTGAAGTATAAAATATAACACAATTATAATAGGAAGGGCCTCTTAGAAAATACAAATGTATATTTTTTGTTCAACATTCATAATATTTTATTATTATCATAAGTGTTAT
The DNA here is from genome assembly GCA_902141375.1 of Timema poppense. Taxonomy (NCBI): domain Eukaryota; kingdom Metazoa; phylum Arthropoda; class Insecta; order Phasmatodea; family Timematidae; genus Timema; species Timema poppense. The sequence continues at coordinate 9,395 of CABFOV010003861.1, read as the reverse complement.
TTTATAGGTTATGTATTGATAAAAAAAAGTGGCAGTTGCAGATAACATGACCTAATGTATGAATGTGTAAAAGTAGACCCATTAGATGTATATCTATTAGATAAGAATCTTCCAATGAAAACTGGATTTCAAATACAATACCAAATGTTTCGATATAAATGAAGTTTTTATTATAATAATACTTGCAATAAAATGTTAATTGAAAGTGTTATGTTCTTATTATAGCCACTTAAAATTGTCGAAACTATAAAAACAGTATGTATATGGTGATCGATTAAATTCATAGAGATTAACCTAGAGATATAATTTCAAACATTTTATATTTAAAAACATTTACACCACTATGTTAGGATCAAACTAAATAATCTTAAGTTAAAGTCAACCAACATATAAACTAATATAAGACGTAGGCCTATAATTGGAGGTTTTTTGTTATTGTTTGCAATTTGCAAGCTCTACACACGTGTTATTAACAACTTGCTTAAATAAAGATGAATTGGGTAGTTTTGAGAAAGTGCACCTGTATCAGTTAGGAGGTAGTATGAGACAAAACCTTTGTAAGAATTAAAGGTTGCAAACCACTCTCAATACACCCAGCCGAGTTTCGAACCCTAATCTCATTATCAATGGTGATCAAGTACAATACATTTAAGGCCTTGGACTGCTTGACCGAAGTTTTTTTAATTGTTGTAATCATTAGAAGCTGATAACACACTAGTGAACATTAAAATATTCATTCCCCACCAAGCTTCTTCATCAAGGGCTTACAGAATTCATTAATTAATTTTATATGTTATAGTATTGAATTAAATTCACCCCTATTTATAGGTAAGGAGCATTAAAGACAACTAAGCCTCCTTCAGTGGCCACATGGGCTAAGGCGTCACTACTTCATTAGACTAGACTGCTGGTCATAGGGAGATTGGGATTTGAATCCTGGTTGGATGTACTGAGAATGTGTTTCTCCTAATGGTTCTCCACCCTCCATCCACGTAAATGCGGGTACACTTTAACTCAATTCAACCTATATCATCCCTAGCTCACTGGCGTAATTAGTACAAATGCGTATAGCCTGAACTGGTAGTAAAGACGCGGCGATTAAAAAAGATAATACTTAAAAAAAACTACCTAAAGTAAGAACTATGCCCACAAATAATCTAGCTAGCTCAGCAGATATGGACTGTTAAATATATATGTATATGTAAAAACAGCTCAAGAGAAATGGCCAGGCGACAAAGTGTCCGGAATGTTCAAAGAAATGCGATTCATTTCCTCACCATTTCTCTCCATCTGTCTGTGGCCAACCCTCAACCCCTACTTTCCCCTATTTCTCTGACCAAGATGGCGGGCAAGCGTTTCAAATTAAACGGGGTGCAACCAAACAGTCCGATCCCTCTGCCAACCCTCTTTATGCGAGTGACTTATTCCGAGGTCAGAGGTTGGCAAACTTTTTTTTTTAGGCCCCGATTGACTTAAAAACTTATCAACGGTTCCATGATCACCCAACGATTATCCTGTTAAGTTAAGATTTATTTATTTTCGTCTATAAAATATTATTTTTATTCATTAAATTCAATCTTCTCTCTGATATAATGGTTGTCACTATTTCAAAGTTCCCTGTATTTTCCAGAATGAATTCTCTTCTTTCNAAATATTATTTTTATTCATTAAATTCAATCTTCTCTCTGATATAATGGTTGTCACTATTTCAAAGTTCCCTGTATTTTCCAGAATGAATTCTTTTCTTTCTTTTTTTTTTTTTTTTTACAGGCAGCTAAGGCCAGGCGCAGACGAATGATTTCAAGTTGCACAAATATTTAGTTGGGGGCATGCGCAAACAAACGATTTCATCCAATTAAACAGTTTATTTGATTTGGCACCACACACGACACTCGACAATTGGTCATTCTAGAGTGGAGACAAAGCAAGATGACAAACACAGGAATTATTTAAAATGGACCTGGAGGAAACTGAGGTTATGTGCTTTACTTATTCTATAGAATTAGGCACTCAAACATCCATTGGTGCATTTACAAAAGTAAGTCACCTACCCCTATATTGAGCTAGTTCTATCCAGTATACCTCACTATATCCTATCTCTTTCAGGTACATTCTAATATTATCCTTCCATCTGCATCCAAATCTTCACAATGGTCTCTTACCATATGGTTTACCAGTCAATTCCAAGAACATGGTTCTAGATTCTCCCGTTCGTATTGCATGGCCTGCCCACCGTAATCCACGAGATTTGACTATCTTAACAATGTCTTGTAGTGAGTAAAGAGTATGCAACTCATACTTATGTAACCTCCTTCATTCCTCAGTATATTTATACCATCAGGACCAAATAGATTCATAAGCACCTTACTAATTAGATTTTGGAAAAGAGAAAAACTCAGAAAAGTTGGGCTCATACCAACAGTCATTTTCACCAGAACCTCAAGAAATTTCAACTTTAAGTAACTTTATCTCCTGTTTCAAACTCTCACCCAATTCTGATATTATTTACCTTTAATTAGAGTTAATATTGTGTACTCAATCATTTGGCGCAAAGGGTGTAGCGCCAAAAATTAAGCGAGGTAATGTGAGTACCTGTCCAACTATTTAGTCGGCAGTGTACGCATGCCGATAAACTCCTATTCACAATTGAAAAGTGAATGATCGCTGTCCCAAGAACTAGGTTGGAGACAAGTTGAAGTTAAGTTCGACCTTTCAGTTGGGTGGTGGTCAATTATTATCGCGTGCATTTAACACCATTCACTTTTACTATCCAACTAAACTGTTCTGTCAGTCGTCTGCACCTAGCCTCAGATTAAAGTAAAGCGTGAGGAAATGTCATTATTCAGCAATATGACAAAGTGTTACGTCTTGTAGTGTCATCGAACGGCCTCAATTGGAAAGCATGTTTGTGTAAACACTTTATGTTGTGAGTGGTAAATGACATACCGATTGTTACGAGAATTTCAATGATGAATCAATAAACAAACTAGAGGAGCTGACGCAAAAGGAGGTATCAGCAGTCCTGAGCTAGGAACCAGGCCAGCGGCCTAGTTAAAAGGGGAGGTCTTTAGCTCCTCGGGGCTAACTACATAAGATCATAATAGGTGTCGCTGCCTGTCACAGGACCATCGGGTTTGTTAAGTACCAGTTGGGGATGGCGCTCGAGCCCAGGGAACCAGGTTCGATGAGCGTGCAGGGACCACCTAGCAGTCAGACAGACCATTAGGTAAACCTCTTAACACCTCGTTCGGTAGATCGCTTCTCTATATTTTCTAAGTTCTTCATTTTAGGTTGCCTTTTAACATCACATGTGTAGTAGTCATAGTAGTATTAATAAACCTTTTAAAAGCCAAGTCTATCTTCAATCATGAACCCACACAAGTATTCATATCATCCCCTCCTTATCCTCGGCCAAAGACACCGTGACAGCTTCCCAGGCCCACACGGTTAACAGAGAGAAACGGAGGGATGACAGTAGCTTATATTTAAAACGATGTGATTTAAGAATGATGGGGAAATGCATCTTCTGTTGCTTCCCACACTTTCAGTAAGACATGTTTTAATCAGCGTGCTTAATTCCTTAGTTCACTTTTTCATCTAATTAAATACTTATTATATCAAGCTTTTAGTTAAATGTCCCAAATTAACAAATATTCCAGTATTTTGATCAGATTTTGCAAAATTACCTGTGTTTTCCCGGTTATCCTCTTTTTCCAGGTCGAACATATGTTCCCACCTTTATTGAAAGAATTATAGACTAAATAAAATATGCCTTTACATATTGAGATATTTAAATTTCATATAAAATTTTGGTCATACTCAAATATTATTTTGAATGTACTTGATATATTTGTGAGTTCAAAAGACTCAAAGCTTGACTTATAGTGAGGGGCGATATATTATTTTATTAAACGATCGACTGAAAATTGCCCAAAGATCAATCGGTCGATAACGATCGACTAGTTGCCTACCTCTTTCCCTAGAGGCCTCGTAGATCTGAAGAAATCCTGTATTTGGGCCATATGTAGCTCACTGTAGGAACAAAGATGAGATTTTTAATTTCAGTATTATAGGTTAAAATTCTTTATGGTGCGATTTGAATTAATTCTTCAAGTACTCTTTGTCTCCTTATCTTTCTAACCGTCCGGGACATGCGCATGTTTACGCTAATGTGATATGGAAAAGTAAGTAGATTCTAGAGGATGTTTATCCGCATTAGCTTGCAGGATGAGTTAAAACCATTCAGGATAAATCACTTGAATCCATCCAGCCAAGTTTCAAAACTAGATATTTATATCTAAGACACAATCGACTTATTTGTGCGTGTATCCACCAGTACGAGCTACCCTTACTGGCAGGCCCGTGGACAATGTCAAACTCAATTAACCTTTTATGCTGACGATGAGGAGGTCTGGCTTCAAACCCCGTTTGGGTTTAATGAAGGTGTTTTTTCCCCATTCTCCCTCCATGAAAACAATAATATATTTACTATGAAGTGTTAGTTATTAGAATGAGCATAAGTAGAAATTAATGTTTCCCTGTTGATCTATTTTATTCTATTTACATTAGGTACTGAACATATTTCAGTTTTTTCAAAACAAGTAAACCTTTAAGTGTTTTCTTAACAAAATTATGATAGCGAGGAGCAAGTTATAGTTTGCAAAAACTTTTGCCAGAAAGTATGTTGCCTAAACCATATAACCACTTAAACTTTAATACAAGAACAGCGTTAATACGTTAATACGAAGATGTTGGATGAACTTTATCGCATCTATACCCACATCGGTTAGTATGGCGGGGAGATCGAGGTTCGAATATCGGTCGGGTGTACTGAGGGTAGTTTTTTCCAAAATGGTTTTCCACTCTTTATCCACGCAAATACGGGTATACTTCCTCTAAATATAACCTTCCTCGTCCATAAAACCACTAGCGTAATTAGTGCATAACCATATGACCCGAAGGGGTAGTAAGAGTGTAAACAAAACTCGCTCATCCCTTACACATTAGGTTAATTGGTAGGCCTATATAGGATAATAGCCCGAATGGGTATTAAGATACCACGCTAGAAAAACTTAAGAATAGTTAATTTAGTATGTATTTAAAAATTTTAAAATCAAATAGCTAAATTTTGCCCTAAATGGTTAGTATTTTAATATTCGTATACCCTAGATCACGATTGTCGCCAGCAACTTTTTAAAGATATTCAAAGAGCACTATATGAATAGGCCTATGTAGTGCAGTGATACATACAGATATAAATGTTTAATTGATTATACTCCACATGAAAGTAAAATTATATTGAGATTATGAAATAACGTATTAAATGATAATGATAAAAATAGCCAAATATAAATCCATACAGACTCTTCCTGCAAACGAATTAATGAGAAGTCAGAGAGTAGATAATTTAAAAATGGAAAAATTACATTTTTATATATATTTTTACATTGTTGGAAAACTACCTCAAATAATAAAAACCATTTCGTAAATTGAATGTTAGGAGCTTAGTTGTAAAAGTAATGTCTCTTTTGAAAGTATAATGGATACCTCTCTTATATTACCGCCGGTAGAGGTCAGCCATTAAGCACTATAAAGGAAAGTTAATGGTCGCAGAAGAGAATGTATAGCCCGATGAACATTACAAACTAGCTTACTTTCCTCCATCTGACCAGGTTTAATATTTAAAAAAAACTTTCTCACTGTGTGTATATGAGGCTGAAGTGCCTACTACCCCAAACACTAACGAGACTACAAGCAGCAAGGTGATTCCCATCGTGTCTCAATGACCTAATTCTGAGAAGTGACAACTTGTTTAATACTTCATTGCATCTTAAATTAACGTTTAGATGTTATTATGTCCTGTTAACTAAGTAGTAAACGAATGGTGTTAAGGTGTGATAGAAGGGAACGCGAGAAAAGTCCAGTTTAAAAAAAAATGGATTTTTTTTTTTTTGCCCTAAATAAATAAAATATTGCTCCAGTACAAACCTATAGTTTAATTTTGTTTCGCATGTTGATATCAACAGTTCCTAAATACTTGTCATGAGCATTGTGGTATTATCTAACAAACTTTTTAAATAAAGAGAAAAGGTATTCATTAAATTTCAGAACACCCTTGACAGATATTCAAGAAATTTTGAGGTCACCATATGGAGAAAATTAAATTCTATAATCGTATTGAAGCATTATTTTATTTATTTTGGCCAAAAAAATGTTTCGCCATTAAAACTGCAAAAACACTCGCTATTCCTAGTTTCCCCTTTCATCCCACCCTATGCTGTTAAGATGAGGCTTATCTTTATTTACTGTTTAGAGATGATATATTCAATCACGACAGTATTTAGAGAACAGTAAATAGTGATTGCTTCAAGACAATCATATGAAAACTACTTTATACATTGATTGTGCATGTGTAGCATTTTCATTAATTTCTTTGTTTAATCAATATATAAACACTGTGCCACATAAATATATATTTCTAGAACAAGTATTTTTCTCCAAACCCTTTATCTTTAGTTTGTCTCGGTGTACTATTTCTAGTATGGATAAAACTATTTACGTCAAATGAGGATATAGCTAAGCTAACGTTTAAATATATAGTACAAAGTGAGACACAAGCCTGATATTTAGTTGGAGGTATAAATATAAACTGAGAACTACTAAATCGGTGAATTTATCAAAAAAATAATGTGATATATATGATGAAAATATTTTCACTAAGCAACTACAACAGTATATTAAGGTTTGGCGATACATAAGAACCATAATTATGTTATCTTTTGCTATTATTGAAAGGTACCACCATATCAACGTGGCAAAGTAAATTCACAATAATATAATACAATTTCTTACAATATTCATACTTTTCTTAATCAAGCCTCATTGTTTGAAAAAAAGATGGAAAAACTTTGGACCTTAAGATATGTTACTTTCTTTTAAATTAACCAAAACTAATAGAGGGGTAAAAACTAATATTTGTATTTATTTTTTTTGTAAATATATATGTTTTCTCATCTGACTCGAGAGTAAATTTAAATTTATAAAGCTGAAAACCTTTTTCAATAATAAAGTATTCTTGTTCCATTCTATTGCTTGATACAGAATTTAATCTATCGTGTTCATTGTTAAAATTGACTTTAGATTTATTTTGATCATAAAAGTAGATATATATTTTAGTGGTGCATTTGCAAATAGGGTATAATACATATTTTTAAATTTAGTAATGGTAATTTAACTTGATATGTTTAATTGATTAAAATTAATATGCAGAAAATGTATCATTAGTTCAGTTCCAGAGCTGACAATAGTATTATATCCTTTCTCCCCATAATATAAGTAATATCAAGGTAGCCGAACAAACACAATGATCCCAGGAAAGAGTGTATTTGTGGGAAACGCTGGCAGCTAGGAACACTTAAAGCGATTGGCCCTTTTAATTTTGCATGGAAATGCAGAGCCATGGGAACAAACGGTTATCTTCAAGAATTTTTATTTTATTGCAACTTTCTTTTCGGAAACGGGTTGTTCAAGAATATAAGCATGTTAGGTTACACTTTGTATATACACACTTCCTCTTTAATTTTAACAGTGATCAGATATAGATAAAATTGACATTTTTCAAGAGAAAACTGCCGGCCTCATAACAAAAAATAAGAAAATGTAACAATTAGTAAACATCAACACATATCTTAGAATGGGTGTTGAACATATTTATATAAAAATTTCAATCTTTCTTGAGAAAACTGATATTTACAAACGTATGATTTTTCCGCAAGACCTGTCCGGTAGCCAGCGCCATCTACTGTTTCCGTGATCCATCTGTTCTTGTTGGTGCGGAAAGATACTTTGTTCGGTTGTGAAGTCACGCCACGCCTTTTACCCTCCCGCCCACCATCCCACAAAATAGGTTTTAGACTTGCACTCGACAGGGCCAAGGGCCTTAAGGTACAGTAGCCCCATGGCTTCTTTGGTGCTGACTGACAGCTCACAGCTGAGAGCTGATGGCTTTAAAAAGTTACCAGACCAAATTATGTATCCCTACACTGAACCATATAATCTGCAAAAACATATGTTTAGCAGATGTCACTTCTGACAGTCAAAATCTAGGTATGTACCTAAATGTTGACTGTCAGAAGTCAGCCGTGAGCTGTCAGTCAGCACCAAGGAAGTCATGGGTCTACTGTAGAGCTGCAGGAGTACCTAACTATATTTATAAATAAATCTACTTAGAATTAAAGTATATACTAACTATAACTTTAGTTTTCACAAAAACAATAAATTGTTAAGTATGGCGTTATTAAATACTTGCTAAATAACTCGTTCTTTGCACGGGATTGTTTTATAATACGTTTTATCTTTCCAGCTCAAGTGGATTGGAACATACGGAAAAACCACCCCTTCCCCACTTCACTCCATTAAGGGTTGAATTTTGAAAAGTAAAAAATTAGCTATCGCCCTTTACCTAAAAAAGAACCTCCCTGATTTTCATCTTTCCAGCTCAAGTGGTTTGGAGAATACATAAAAAACACTCTCTCCCACTTCACCCCTTTAAGTATTGAATTTAAAAAAATTAAAATGATAACTCTCGCCCTTTACATAAAAAGAATCCCCCTTCCAAAATCCATCTTTTCAGCTCAAGCGGCTTAGAATATACGGATAAACCACCCCTTCCTACTTCACCACCTTAGCCCTTAGGGGCTGAATTACGAAAAAATTAATCAAACAATCCTTGAATGCATATCTCTTAGATTTTGACAAAGAATATTTATGTCAAATTTCATGTTTCTAACTCAACCAGATTCGGAAATACGCATATCCTTTAAGAAAGCTACCAACCCCGTTTTCACCCCTTAGGTTACGAATATAGAACATTCGTCGAACATGTATCTCTTAAGAGTTTTACAAAGAATACACATTCCAAATTTCATGGTACGCCGTATAAATAAATACATAGACCCTAACATAATGCAATGTTCATGGAGTTGAAATTGGTGGATATTGGTTGTGTCGGGAATGAAAAGGATACAGGGGTGTATGCTAGACTCTTAAATACTATTTTTAATCAAAGCTGTGTGCGTTTGAATGTAAAATACTACATTAAGGTAATTCGACCATCAATATTTTATTGCATTATCTTATTAAGTGTATAAATATTTATTCAATTATCTTAAATCATTACAGTTATCGAGTAATAAGCATTCAAACTTGCTATTTTATCCATTTTACGTGCTTATTTTAAGGTAAAGTAGTTAATGCATAGGGATTAAATTTATTCTAGCTATACATGCATATGAAGTGTATGCAATGAAGTAGTTACAAGTTCTTAAATAAATATAGTTTTTAATCTATAATATATTTAATAATTGTAAATTTACATCATTTTTAATCTTATAGAA
>CABFOV010003860.1:36312-59906 GCA_902141375.1 Timema poppense | reverse complement strand
GCAGCACAGTGGGGGACTTTTGGTGAGTTTCTTGAATTTAGAGTCTATTTTTGGAGCATATATTTCCAATAAATGCTACAAAATATATGACATATCATATAAATATTAAATTGTAAAAGTGTGTAAAGATAGAATGTACACTTGCATGTGTCTTGTCTGGACTAAATATTTATGCAATTTGTTTATATAGTATTTATATTTTAATTTGAATAGTTGAGAGATGTAAAAATACCAGGTTATTGTTGCAACATAGTAAGATGTTATTAATAAAAAATTGATGTTGATGTTCATTATCTGGTTATTTGTGTGTCCCTCTCTTTATTAATTGGATGACTGAAATTTCAATGTGTTTATTTCTGGAATAACATCTTTCTTCCAATCCTAGACCTGAGACCTGATGATGGGATTGTGTAATTCACCGAAACATTTTGTCCAAGACTATTGATGACCCAATTATCGCGGTGGATTGCACCGTGAAACCATAGAAAACCATATACTGGTGGCCTTCAGCACCCACCCACCCACCGACTTCCCTTACAATCCCAGTTGCCACCCGGAAGTCCTAGACTTCATTGTAACCAGAAAGATCAGACGTCAATTGACTGAAGACTCTAGCAAAGCTTAACTCAGATTACAATCCCGTCCTTGTGAACCTGAAACGTGTGGTGACCTTCATTGACCCCTCCGAAAATCCAACCCGAGTTGCACTGACCGGGACAGGTTCACAAATGTGTAGAGAAGGAGGTTAGGACCCACTCCTACTTTTCTTACGGCAGTATAAATCATTCACAGTGTGGAGTTCATAGCTTCACCCATCAAGGGAGTACTTGAAGATTCGATGCCAAGGCACCGGCCCCCACAGGCTTCCTTACTCGATTCTATCCTCAAGCACGTATGGGAGAAAAATCGTTTGAGGAAGGTTTATCAAGTCTCAAGGGACCCGTTAGACAAGGCCAAATTCAAACCATGAAGTCTATGCGGTTCCTGAGATGGTCCAAGAATGCTGAAGCAGTGTCTGGGAGAGCAATATTGAGAGGTTGTGCGTTCATGGCAGGTCCTTGTGGCAAATGATGAGGCACTTGACGCAGGTCCCTGCCCCAAGGCCTCCAATCGTTGGACGGAACGGGATGGTTCACTCCAATCAGAAGAAAACCTATGCTCTGGCTGAACACTTGGAGGCGCAATTTGTACTGAATGACAACCCATAAAACCTGGTGCACACAGCGCATGTGGAAGAGGTTATCGGTGAGGTCTCTTATAGACCCTTAGATGAACCCGAACCCACAAACGTGACGGAAATGTCGTGGGCATTAGTCGCTCTAAGACTAAACAAAGTCTCTGAACTGGATGGAATAAAAAACGTGGTCCTGAGAAGATGCCCTTAGAGAAGATAAACTTTATATTGGAGTTATTCAGTATTGCTCCTGAGTCATTTTCCTAAGCTCTGGAATCACGTTGACGTCCTCTGATTTCACAAACTGGGTAAAGACCCTGCCCAAACTTCATCTTACTGACCGATCAGCTTGCGGAACAGTTTCATCAAGGTGTTTGAGAGACAATTACTGACGAGACTGACGAGGCATGTTGGTGGACGAGCTGTTTGGCTTCTGGGCTGGACACACGACGTCCCACCAGTTTTTCCGCCTGGTCAAGCAGGTCACAAAGAACTTCAACATCAACAGGATGACCAGTGCTAATTTCCTTGACTTGGAAATATATTTTGACCGTACCTGGCACGAAGAACTCGCTTTCAAAATCCTTTCTCTAGAACTTCCCTTTTACCTAGTTAAGGTTACACAATTTTTTTCCCCCACCTTAATTTCTATACAACCTTTAGGAACGTCATATCCCAACTCAGAAGAATTCGTACTGGAATTCCTCAGGATTCCTCTTCAGTCTTCATTCTGTATGTGAATTACATTCCGAAAACCCCAGTTGGTTGGAACTATATGTGGATTACTTGGCTATAGGAACGGAGTCCTGGAGGGGGTAGTTGTTGAAGAGGAGACTCTAGACTCACCTGGAGCAGTTGTAGTGTTGGCTACCACCTAGAGAACGAGTATTAACTCGGAGAAGAGCACAACAGTCCTCTTCCCCTGGGAGAGAAAGTACTACAGGCCGGCTCCTCTCTCCGGATGTTTGGAGACTAGCACAGGTGGACAAATAGTGCTAAGTACATGGATTTACGTTGGACACAAAAATGGCCTGGAGACTACACTTTACCGAATGACTTACCAAGGTGAGGCAAAGGTTGGGATGCCTAGGCTCCCTGCTGAACAGTCGTAGCATACTGTCCATTAGGAAAATACTGACACTGTACAAGCGTTTGCTCAGCCCAATTCTCGATTATACGTGTCCCTCTTGGGGCCACCTGGTGGAAACTTATATGAGGAGGATGCAGGATTTCCGGAACCGATGTCTTAGGATAATTGTGGACGCACCCTTGTACGTTCACAACGTGACTCTGTACCGGCAATTGGAGATTCCCACCATCAAATACTACTTTTGGAACCTTGCGCAGGCCTATTATGACAGGTTTCTTGGTGCTACTAATCCTCTTACCCAGGGACTTGGAAGCTATGTAATCGACCCTGGACGGTGCCACCAACATCCCAAAGCCCTGCTCGGATAACGGATACGTGTAAAATGTCGTCAACGGGAAGCACTTACCAAGCCCTTATAAAGTAGTATCTCCGCACAAAGCTTTAAAAACCTATATCCAGTTTCCAATTTAAATTCTCAATAATAATTAAATTATATTTTGCTCCCATGTTTTATTAACCTATATTTCAGTCAACATCATATAACCAATCGACTGGTAAATGTTGGAATTTTTTTTCGTGTTCCCTCAATTAGACAAAATTAGCCTTACCTCTATGGACTTTTTTTTAGTTGAATAGCTAAATGTCCATTTGTTTTATTTAAGAATAGGGTTCTATTAGTAAATATGATAATTTATTTCTTGCTTGACTAAGCTGGTTTTATTATCACACACGGTCTAATGCACGTCCGAATTCTGGCAGGAGCTATGCTAGCGTTACCATGACAACCGGCCAGAGCTACGCGTCTATTTATTTTGTATACTCTATGTGTTTAAATGACCATAATGACCAAGAGCCCAAAGTTATGTTGTGATCGCTTTTGGAGTGTGACGGTCCAAGCGATTTATCGATTGTACAGAGTAATATCAGTTGTTTCTGATGTTAACTGTTTCTTAATTAACTTGTATAGTAAGAGGAGATCATGACCCGGTTTTGTAAGAATATATTGTAATATTGCTCAATGTGTTCATTGTCTGAGGGGGGCAAAATACTACCTTTACAGGATGTAAATCAAAGCCCCGCCCACTACTAGTGACTCCACAATAGCAAATTACAGTGTTTAAAATCCCGATCCATAAGTTATTAGTACGGAGCACTGCGTAGAAGTATAAGTAAAGACTCTCGAAACGGACGTCTATGGATAAACAGTCACAGGTAGAAAAAAATTAACATAGATATGCGAGTCAAAATGAAATCATAAGTGATCCTAAAAGAAGTGGTCACCATTTTGTAAACATTTCGTAATTTCATACACAAGTTTCAGAAAACTTTAATATATTTACGTCAATAACAAAAAACATAAAACCAAAAATACAATAATGAATTTGCCGATTGTCTTTATAGAATTTGCTGAAAGTGTCCTAATTCAATGATTGGGCAAAGTATTATAATTTTCCATTAATTTACACGATATCACTTAATTACCGAGTGTGTCGACAAAATTACATATCATATTGAATCTAAGATATTTAAGGACATCAATGAATGTAATAAAGAAGCTCAAGGTGTAGATAACTGTCAGAGTCAACGTATCAATTTTATAGGATTTCCTTGAAATAATAGGTTAATGAATTTCAGAAAATAGGAAAAAATTGACTCCAAATATTTGTTTCAAATAGTGTTAGGGACTACTTATACTTAAAATACCACTAGATAAAAGTATTACAATAATTCAAAAAACACATTGAATCGAATTTCTAGGAAAATATTTACTCTTTACTATCTTCTTATTTTAAAGACTCAAGGAAATAATACATACAGATGGAATTGAAATAAAAAATCTAAATTTTTTAGGATAATAATTCAAATCACTTATCCTTTTATCCTTGTAACAACTTAAGCTTAGTTGGCTTGTTATTAATTAATATTTATTTTTAATAAAGAAAAATAACTACTTTTATTGTTAAATTTAATATGGCATGATCGTGGATAGCGTCATTTTATAAACCATATTTACTTACTATGAAATATATGACCAGTTTTAAAAATCAATTTCAAACTAATAGTTAATAATACGATATATAAAAAAGAAGCTCACCTGCGAAATAATTGTCTTAGATTATTATTATTACTTAGCACTACGTCTTACTACCAGCTCGGTTCATATGCTAATTTTTTCCTGGAAGGCCACCATTTTATAAAGTGCTTACGTTCCATTACCGTGTTTATTTAAATCGCATAAAAAATAATGAAAAGTGACTATAGCTGTTTTAAAAGAGCTTAATAAACATGAAAGGCTATGGAAAATAGTAATAAGATATTAGTGGTATAGTTTAAGGTGGAAAATACGCGCATAATCCATTCTACAATCTGCCAAAAAAGAAAAATTTCTTGGAGTTAAGAAGACCTAGAAAGCTGGAATTTTGAATGCAAGTAGCTCCGAATTCAAAACAGTGAACAAAATCTCCAAAAATGGGGGAGTTTTCTTAAAACCAATGTTCGGAAAATCTTGAAGCCCAGAAGAGCTAGGAACCTGAATTTTTGCAAGCAGGTAGACTAACCAAAAAGGGTGCAGGAATACTTGGTGAGCAAAAATTAAATGGGAGCCCCCCAAATCTGAGAAAGTATGTACAGTTGTGGAACAGTTTTACACTTTCTTGGGAGTAGATATTTGTTCTTTTCTAGAGCCTTAAATTCAGGAGCTCGGTGGAGAAAGGTCGAATATGTAAACTATCATTGAAAAATGAGTATCTTAAGAACAAATTTAATTTGCAAAATATGTTAGTTACTGTGATGGGAATAAGAGGACACTTGTACAATTTAATGTACATACACAACCAGTGAAGCTCACAGGTTGGAAACGAAAGGTCCTGGATTTGATTCCCGTGTCTAGATGCCATTTTTCAATTTACCATCATGTTAATTAAATAATAATCCTCTAATGTTCAGTATGGGAAAGTCCCTTGAATAATTGGTGTTTCTAAACTTTTATGAAAATTAAAAAAATATTTATGAGAAAAAATACACAAACAAAAATATAAATGTAATTCAAACAATCCTACCAAAGTGCATGATTGTAGTCACAGAGAGTGCTTTAGTTGTTCAACGATGTCATCATCTGCATCCTCGAACTCTGTGACATTGCTCCACCATTCTCTCTTATCGCTTGCTCCATTACGGTTTTGGTATAAAAGGTAGAAGATCTTTCAGGTCACGTTGTTTTACTTCTGTGAGTTTGAGAGGTCCGTTATATTTTGATAGAAGATCAACTGAGCTAAAGTTGAAGAGATTTTCTATGTATTGGAGCCAAATTATTGTTAAAAGGGTGGATTTCAAAACCTGTCTTAAAATCCTTTGAAAATTCAAGGATATTCCCAACCTTGAATTTTGATCCCAGTAGCTGTCCTTTTGTTACCTTATTGAGAATACCATTATAGTTTTTAATCATCTCACCAGTGACTGAAACTACTTGAAACTGGGTAAGTTTGATGAACTGTATACAATGGTCTTTTGAAAACACCCCACAGTGAAATTTTTTAAGTTTTATGTGTCCAAATTTCCTGTCACACCCCATCATTGAATACCCTGATATCAAAAAAACATGAAAAATACTTTCAAACTGGCCTTTATGAATGAGATATAAGTACCCTAAAACAACTTTAAATTTCTTGTTTTGCCCTGGAAAGTTGTCGCTAAATATAATAATAGATTTTACGTTTTTATCGACAAAAATCTTCAAGGTGGTGGCTTATAAAACTAGCTATTTCACATAATCCACGTTTTCCTACAATCTCATCCCAAACGTACATAATGCACACTCATAATTTGACGTTGTGAGCATCAAAATCATAGGTCCACATCTTACTCTTGTAATATTGAATATTGCATGTCAGTCGAGGAGTTGGTAAAGCTGGTTTTAGGTCAGCAGCAATCGTGGCAAGATTATCATCTGTGTTTCCTTTGTAGCTCTACATAATTGTTTAGGATGCTTGTTGCTTCTTCAGATGAAGCTTCAGTTCTCGTTCCAGTGGAGTAAACCTTGCTGAATCGGGGTCAGTTTTCTTGAGATCTTTAATTTCCATTTTCAACTTCCAACATGTATTGCAATCATCAACGGATGGAGGCTCGATTACAATATTACTCGATGGTAGTGGTCCTCATTGATTGGTCCCTCATCAGGATACTTTTCGTTCAACCATTCTTTATAGGCATGATAGGTACATTTGATCAATGACCTGGAGGCACATACTTTCTCAAGGTTTTTTTTGTCCAGTTGTAGTGACTGGAAACTGTAGCAAGAGAGACTATGTGTTGCTTGACTAATGCTTTGCTTTCTTCATTTAGCTTGTTTCTTGGAACTTTCTTTCCTCTACAGCAGTGGTTCTTAGCCTTTTCAGTAATGTCCACATTATGACCTAGCCTATGACCTCTTTAAAAAAACTTGCTGCGAACTAATACAATTCAAAACAAAAACAATGTATATTTTACAAGTAAAATATCAGTTCACGTCAACTTTGGTTTGTAAAATATATTATAAACAAGAATTAATACTTGGCTTATTGAAGAGTACATAATTCATTAATTGGTTTGGGCTTGTTTTGTTTAGTGATGACTGGTGTGGGAATGTCTTGTGTGTCAGCTGGAGCCAGGTAACATATGGGGGTGGTCTAACCAACTCTTGGATCTACCCCTCTATAGTTCAGTGTTCCGTCCAGAGATATCCCGAGTAACAAGGGCTGAGATTTTAGCGTTACAGCCTCTAAGTAGACAACAGATTACTCGATAATTAAGCTTAGGACTATAATTATTTTTATAGTAAATTAGTCTAAAGAATTTAAAAATGATAACTCCTTTTATAAAATGTCAAAATGCTGCGTTATTACATTTTTAGGCTGTGTCAAAAATAGTCAATTTTAGTATATTTTCGCAAATGATAAAAAATAAAGTAATTAAAAAACAAAAAAAGCTAGGAGCAGGTCTCACCTTTACATCCTTCCTTTACAAAATAAAACAAGTCCCTTGTTCCTGATATGTATTTACAAGGCTGTATAGTTTAGGAGGTTGGTCATGCAAACCAGAACATACATAGCTCTGAAATGGACTCTTACCATTCCACCGGAGAGCCAAGCAGATGTATTGGGTATAATTATTTAGTGGCTTCAATCGCTTGAATTCTTCCTTCTCTCTACAATATTCTACAAAGTCTTGCAGTGCATTGATGATAGGAACAGTCCTTAAAAGTTCTTAGCTAACAATGGAAGAGGAAATACAAAATGTGAAGAGCCTATAAAGGACCAGTGATGCCTGCGTTAGGGTGTGGTCTAACACGCGGCCACCATGATTGAGTCAGGGCCCGTGATGTTGGTACAACATTCATTCCATAGATAGCATGAGCTGGTTCCTTGGTGGGTTTTGTTTCCCTTCCCCCTCTCTACTCCACACACTGCCGTTTCCCTCCATAAGATTTCATGCTTGCCAAGTGTGGTAGTATGTTTATGTTTTTTTATGTGTGTAATAATTTATTTTTACTATCAGTATGTGTATACAAGTAATTGTTATAATGTATGTTTGGATTTTGTTTTTGTTAAATGCCCTATCTATTAAATACGCACTATTTTTGTTTCGTTAAATATTTAGGATAGAGATCAAGGGTGTTAGGGATTTTTTTGTTGCTGAGTGTCAGGAAGTAAGCCAAACAGGAAAGGTTGGGTTTTTTGTTTTTATTTTGGTTGGCTGTCGATGGCTGAGCTTCGAAACTATGAATTAGAAATGTGACCGAAGAAATAAAATTAAATAAATACTGGAATAGAAGTTCTTTTTAATGTTTTATCCAAAACAATTTGACTGTAACGCAGGGATGTTTCTTTATCATTGTGTGAAGCTACGCCATGCTGGGGGAGAATAGTGTTTTGCGAAACCAGTTCCGATATTACCCGCGTGTAGAACTCTGTTCCACGTGTGTGGTCCGGCACGTTCTTCATAAATTGATTGTTCTCAAACCATGGATTGGGGAAAGTAAGGTAATTCAACACAATCATTATAGGCCTAGTGCCTAAAACATTAATATTACCAGCCACCGTTGAAAGATCCGAGATGAACCATGTTTCAATCATTTAGTTTTGAGCTAAAGAAACATTGTTGTATTGTTTGGTTCCTCTGTTAGAAGCAGGATATGCAAGTGCAAGTGCAAGTACAGCCTAACTATCAAAGACGGTTCAACCACTATATTTAAACTTTTGTTAGTTTTATATATAATTACAACGGCTAGTTTAGTGAGTTTAGGTCTTGTTTTATAATCAAGAAGTGTAACTAATATGTTGTTTTGTTTTGTTGTAATTGTAAACTTTTTTGTTGTTGTGGGGGATAATAAGTTTGTTTTTAAGTGTTTGATAGGTTTGTTTTGAGACCATTTTGTTTGTTTGCTCCTTTATGTTGGAGGTTTGATAAACACATAGATTTTCTTTTCTCTTATCATTTATATCGGTCAGTGGCGAGTTCAGGTACCCAGAAGTCCGGGATGTTTCTGCACTGGCGCCAGCCAGGCAGGCATACACATATTGTGTAGAAATAGGGACGCGAACCTGTTTGAATGCTTGAGGGAGCAGTGAGGGGGAGAGAACCCTTACACCTAGTGGAGGAGATTCAAATTTTGAAAAAATCCTGACCAAATTTTCTTACAGAATCAAAAAATTTGCTTCGAACTTTGGAATCAAACCAGAGACGAATGTCTCAAGAATTCGTGAGAAACGAAAATTCTATGATGAGAGAGGGGATGTTGTCTTCAAGTTTGACTCTCCAGAAACTAGATTCAAAGTGCAGGTGTCCACTCCTACATTAGATCTGCTCTCGTTTGAATTACGTAACCTGGCTGATAAAATGGCAGAATTGTCAATATTATTCTCGTCTCTTTTGAACCCAACAGATGATGTGGAAACCTCAGTCATAGCCATTCATGCCGAAGCTTTGAAGGCAGCATATATATCCTCAGGACCTCCAAAAAGTAAATCTCATAAAAGAAATGACCAAATACGGACTGAATCAAACTTGTGTGTTAGTGTAAATGTTAGCTTTGCCCTTAAACTGATAAATTGTTTGTTTCAAAAGGGTCTGGTAACAGTTTTTACACAAATTTGAAATTATAAGACACATAAAAGTATTACCTGTGTCAGTAACACCGGGGGAGCGCACTTTCAGTAAGTTATATTTGATTAAAACTCGTTTGCGTCCAGCCATCGGTGAGGATAGACTAAACGATTTGATAAGTTTCAGCATTGAACATGATCTTGTTAAGGAAATAAGTTCTGAGGATATTATTGAAGAATTCGTTGCAATGAAAGCTCGAAAAATTGTCCTTGGATGATATGAGAGTGAACTTACTCGAGTATTTCAATGAAATTACTAATGTAGCGTAACCATTTTTGGAGAAAACTTTTATATAATGATAACAGCTTAAGATTATCTAGATAAAAATAAATCGATTACATTAAAAAAATCACTGTTTTCACTGGAACACGTTTGAGTTATATGTATAGACTCTGTACTAACTACTAGCTATGCCAATATGTTAGGGATAGGGAAGGTTAATTTAAGAGGAAGTGCACTCATACTTACATGGAGAAAAAGTGAAAACCATTTATGAAAAACCATGCTCAGTACACCCGAGTGAGATTCAAACCCCAAACACATCATTGGAAGTCTAGTCCACTGAAGTGTGACTCCTTAAACATTGATAAGAGGAAGATAAGCCATTTTATGTTTATTATTTTTGTGAAAGCCCCCCCGCCCCCAAATAAATTACGTTGTCCCAGGCCCCCTGAGTTCTCTGGGCGGCCCTCTCTGTTGTATTCCTTAAAATTACAAATAAGAGGTTAAAATGGTTTCCTGCACGTTTTAAATAAAGAGAGCAAACCGGACGAGATTAAAAGGGCTTATGACGTCAATAAAACCCGTATTTGTACTTTTGTGTTAGCTAAATTGTTACACCCCACTCTGTTACCTTTTATTTACGACCATAAATAAGATAAAAGGGAGCGGGAGTAAGCTATGGAACAAGTGACAAGGGAAATTATTAGCAATATTTAAAAGCAACAATATGAATGGTTTATTCAAAACAATAACGCTAAAGCAGAAAACTTTATATGGTTTCATTAATCAAACTGAGATATGTTGAAAACCAAACAAATAGATAATGACTTCATATATTTAATTCACACATATAACTTAAGAGAAAGTTATAAATCTCGTAAGCTATCCAAAATTCAAAAGGGCCAGTCTTGAAGAGACAGAACAACCCATAACTTTGAATTTAGTACAATAAAAAAAAATACTCACCAGGATAATACATAAAGACTAAATAAGGGCCTTATGGGCACCTTCAAAATGTTACCAAAGTGTATTTTTCATACCTAAAAATAAAGACTTTAAAAACATTAACTTTACATGCTAACTTTCTATAAGAAACTTTAAATTACGCAAGAGTTTGGCTAACAGAATTTAGTCAAACTCTCCCAGGACGATCCGATCCTGGCACAATATTAGAAAACGAAAACAAAAACCCTACTAGTAAATAATAATGAAAATATCATATTAGAAGCAAACCATAGAAAAAGATTAGAAAATATACTAAAGTTAATAAATTATATAATTAATATAAATGATCAGCAAATTACTTTACATTAAACTATATTTCAAAATACAAACAAAAATAAGAAACGCTGCCTTAATGTCTACAAAATAATTACTAGTAGGCACAATTTCAAAACAATATACAATTAGTTCGTTCAACTCCAAGTCAATTAACAATTGCAGCTGTCTAAAAGATTTAACACTTAAAAAGACTCTAGCGCCCCAGTGGCGATATAAAATATATAGAGCCTCATATCAAATTCAACAATCAGGTAAAAATTAATAGATTTAGATAATAGATAGGTCTAGGTCAAGGACAATGTTCCTAGGTCAAGCGTTGAAATCAAAATAGCCCTTTTAGCATACACGCACATCACAATATATAGTGGGTTTCGTCGCAATGGAATCAAGGTGGGAGTATTAAACATACGGTTAGTGACGTCAATACGGCCTTCTCGAAGCTTTGGATGGTCACGTAGACCATTTGTTGTCAGGGCTCCATCTGACTTCCAAAATCATATCTTCAATCACATGATGTTTTGAAAGCAGTACATCTCTCTCCTATCAGAGGGCAGGTGAATAGGTGAATAGTCATTCTCTAGTCGTGGCCAATACTGGCCGGCCCATTACGTGTTAGTTGAACAGGTCGGAGTGGACGTCTGCCTGATGTTGCATCGTAGCTCGCTCGGCCCACTCGTCGATTTAAGATGATAGGTGTAAGCCAGCCTTGGTGGTTGCTAGTTTCAGAAGAGTCAATCGGTAAATACACGAACAGTTATATTATGTAGAGATTTATTGTGTGGAGAGAATATTATTGTTCAGAATTGTTTAATATGTCGGACCAAACTACGTGAACTACAATAGAGAAGAGTACTATTGTAGGGATTCTATTATTTTCGGTATAATTGGAGCGGGTAGTATGAATTAAGAGAGCTATGCGTAAATGTAAGCATGGGGCGGGTCCTATTGTAACATAATGTAATGTAATGTTACAAAATAATAATAATACATATACACTTTTTATACTAAAACTTATATTTGTTATGGCTGTTTTTCTTTTTTTAAAAAAAATATTTTTAGCCCCTCTTCTTACTACCTTTTTGGGCTAAACGCTTATTAACTAATATTGCTAATGTTTTTAGGGATAAGAGATGCTATATTTATTGGAAGAGTACCAGCATTCAAGTTGAGAGAAAATATAAAATAATTTTGTAAAAACCACCCCCAGTACACCCAATTGGGATTCGAACCTTAATTTACCCGTCATTGACAGTAGAGTTTGCTGCTAAAGTAATGCCTTAAGCCATGTGGTCACAAAAGCGGTTAAAAAATTAAATAAGAAATATCAATTTATATTAATATCTATAGTGACCAGTTGCAAGAAGGTAAAGATTTGAGTAGAGTATTTTTTGATTTATTATTTCATGAACTATAAATATATTTTCTTACAACAGACATTTAACACAAACATACTAGTTAAATTAATATATTTTATTCTTTCAATTAATCATAAAAATGTTAATTACTATAAAATAATCCTCAAGGACTACTGCTATAAGATTTGATAAATCTCTTGGTTAACTATATTGTTTTACAAAGCAGATTTAAATGATTTCTATACTCCTTGACATCTAAATAAATGTTTACAATGAGTAAAAAAATATATGTTCTCCAAAAAATTTATTCCATAATTTATATAGACAAAAACATTTGTGAACGTGAAGGGAGTATTGGAACATTCTAGTGCCAGACTTGAGTAAATATAATACCAATAATAATAATAATAATAATAATGTTGTTATTTAATTATAAAACAAGATAAAGTTTAAAAAAGTGAGCATTGAGAGTCTGATTTTCCTTTCCAAAAATATATTTTTTAACTATGACTTTTATCTATATGGTTGTTAACAACCAAACTTTAAGGGGAATGATTGAGGAAAATGGTCCAAAGAAAGGTAACTAGCATTAGCGTGGAAAGTGGATGATAAAACTACATTCATAAATCACACGTGGAAAACCACCCCCAAAGTATTCAACTGGGATTCAAACTCCAATCTCTGCATCCCTGCTGATTCAGTTTATTACGAGCCTAACGCTGTATTCAGTAATACCACCTGTTCACGTCAAAGTTATAGACTTGATTAAAATAAGTGATGAATAAAAATATAATATATAATTTAGAATGTAATAACTTATGTGTATTATAAAATCTTTCTAAACCCTGAGAGGCAAATTATTTCTAAATTTTTAATTCTAGTCTATGAAAGAATAAAACAAAATAATTTATACACTAATAATATGTTTTAAAAACAAAGAACTTTTTAAAAAGTTCGTGGTTTTAAATTAATAAAATTGAATATTTACCAGTATTTATTTTAATAACATAAAATTTTAATTAAATGAAAGTATTTTGAGCTCATATTTAGAAACAATTAGTAAATTTATTCCCAAGACTTAAAAAAAGAGTAATAAAAAGTTCGAAACAAATTTAATGAGAAGAAACTCGACTATTTGCAATTATTTTTTTAATTTCAAAGGCAAGGCGTTAGTAATATGTGAGTGTTAGAAGGAGGTTTTCTCTCTGGTAAATTAAAACAATCCCCAAGATTAGGGGCGGGTAAGGAGCAAGGAGACTCAAGTTCGTTTGTTCTGACAATATAATGAGGAGTGTTTGGGTCAGACGGACTTGAGGACGGGGACTGAACTACTCAATATTAAAATGGGAATTAATTACATAAAGAAATGAAAGAGGTATTTTTACTAATTGGCAGTGTTTAGATCTTAAGAAGTTTGATGGCTTAGAACAATAACCACTGTAAGAGAGTTATACATGTTTGCCATAAGACATACAACTTTAATAAAAGTATGTTATAGCTCATACGGAATCTTTTGGTCTTTATCAGGGTGTCTACTGAGTTAGAGAAACCAAATTAGTAACTTTTTGGTGATCTATTTTGGCCATAAAATTATTTCGGTAAATGGTCGAACTGCACCAAATTTATCCCTATTTGATACCATATTAAGGTGAAAGTATAAAGGGGCTACAAGGGAATTATTTTAACTAGAGATAAAATAATTAGAATAACAATAATAGATTTATTATCACAGAAAAATAAAAGATATGTTTGATTACAATAGATATACAAGAACATAAGTTAGAAGTTCCAATTTAATCCTGTATTGTTGCGACACAGGCAAACAATAGTCCTAGACAGCAAGATCAAATGCAGTAGGCTTTAAGAGCAATGTTCAATTACAAAACAGCTGGACTGACGCCAGGCTACGGTCAGGTGATTCTAAAAGAAAAACAGTGTGATAATTATAAACAAACGTTAACTGGAAATGATATACATATAGTATTGTTAACACATTTATAATTTAAACTATCTTGTTTGATTAGGACTTTCCAAAAATCCTTAAGAGACATTGTATAATGAATAGCAATAGAAAGGTTAGTTGATTACATTGGTAGATGGCTAACATACAATTGTTTACACAAAATAGTACTATGGCCGGTCCTTTCCCTATTGCTACTGACAGAGCATTCAATCGTACATGTATTTACTGACCAACTCCCTGGGGTACAACACTAATTTAATTCATACAATACTAATACTCAGTAAATAGGTGCCAAAAACAGGCAGAGAGAAAAAAGGTATTATCCGCGTGGACCCCAGATGGAAACAAGCGGTGTTCCGCGCTTTACCCACCCAAGCTAATACCACACGCGAATCGCGGCAACAAGAATTATTCAAACATTGAATACATTGAAGGATATTATTATTAAATATCTCAAATCTAATTCTCTTCTTTGGATTTTGCCAATATAATTATTATAATTTCATATTTTTACCTAGCCTAATTGTGTAGGTGCCAGCTTTACATGATTGACACGACACAGAACATTATACAATGCATATAGGCCTACACTATACAGGCATAATGCACTCACACGTAACGTCAAACTTTAACTAGAGGGCGAATGTTAACTTTGTCCTTGGTATCACGGTAAACAGCATAAAGCAAATTACGGCTAGCGCATGGAATCATGGGTAGTGTGGATGGCGCAACTTTTGATGCGTTCACATTGTTACGATACGCGGGAAATCAAAACAAAAATATTTTCGTGACTTTATGACCTAAATAGAGATAGTTCATTATTATTCAGGGAATTTTGTGACTATTTTTCAATTACTGAATTTTTTGTGAATTTCAAGACTTTCGTAACCCAGTAGACACCCTGTTTATCAAACTATGTCCCAAATACCATCCTTCGACTGAGTTTCGTCCCGAAGAAAGGACAGATACAATTTTAATACCCCCTGAGTTGCGTCCGAATGATTGAAGTCTATATAATATTGGAAGGATAGACAAACTTGTGTTCAGAATGATACATAAAGGTATATTTCAATCAATTCTACAATCAATAGTTACATTAAACACCACAATATAAGCTGGGCCAAACTAATCACCAGGTCAAGGAAGCAGATTTGCTACTATGTCTGTCAATACCTATATCTAGACAATAAACCATGATTTAGTTTAGTGCAACGACTGTGTTTCAATCAGTGGGTCGCAAGGCTCGGTTTTATATAACAACACATCCACTATTAAAGAGTAGGTCTAAGCTCCGACTGTGAGTTTCATTATTTACATTTTAAATTTAGACAAACAACTTTGTATATATGTTACCGTTCAAACCCGATTCCAGGACAAACTAGATTGGACCAGGCAGAGTTTATACATCCTAAGAGCCTTGGCCTAGTCTAAATTCGTTAATCCCGAAATGTTTGCCTAGCTCGTAGGATAAATTAGTATAGTCTATAGTTTTATTAGGCCAAACCAGGTTAGGTTAGGCTAGCTGACAATATTTGCATGTGAACTGTGAATGATGAAACCTGTCCAAGGTCGATTCATCATATGGGATAGGAAGAATGAAAACTAGCACTGCCTAAAAACATCAGGCTACAAACGGCAGGATGTATCATTTCGGCCTAGTCCGAACTAGTTTGTCCTGGAATCGTGTTTGGACTGCAACATGTATAGTGCATATATTCTTGCTTGCTTTATTCCACCATGGTATAGCTTTATGTCAAGGTAATATTGTAATCTTTCAGGGTAAATGGAGTGCACACGTATGTATATAGAGTAAATACATTTATTTATTGTGTAGAGATAATATTATCCAGATATGTCATTTGCCTAGAAGTTTAAAAACTATATAAAACTAATATTCTATATTAATATTTGAATAAATTATATTGTAAACAATATAATGACATTAATATGCGAGGGTGTAATTAAATGCGTTTGGTCGATAATTTTGTAACTAAGTATTGGAGACTTCCCCCTATTCTGGAGAGGTAACAAATTATTCTTTGCGTCCATTCTGTTTCTTTGTAGGCCTATCAGACACTTCCTCTCTTCGTGTTCTTTGCGACCGCCGGTGATTAATGGTCCAAGTAACGTCGGGAAGGAAGAATTATTATCGCTCCTGTCTCCTCCTTCACACGTTCGAGTCTTTACACAGGTACGTCTGTTTGCACAGCTTGTCCATGTACTGTACATGAGACGCCTCACTGCATAGCATTCAATGGTTTAAGTTATTATTACTTTATTTTTGCATACAATTCTTTACATTAATATTTTTTAATAATTGTATAGAATTAGCATTATAATTTTAGTATACATATAATATAATAATAAAATATAAGCTATTTTTTAAGTTTGAATAAAATATGAATATTCCTTTTTTCATGTAGTTTGAACATTCTATTTTAAAAAGGCAAGAAAACCTCATAACTTTATAGTAATGAGATTTATTAATGGATCAGGTTATTTGAAACAAAATACATTTTTTAAATTATTGATTATCACATTGTTTAAAGACCCCTGCTTTTAGCTGAACTGACTGGTTATATTAACACAAGGTAATTTCTATGTGTGAGAGTATAAAATTCACTACCAATTCTGCCGAGAAAGGTATTTGCACATAAGTTATAAGGTTTTTTACATGCCACAATAATTGACAGAAAAAAATTATGCTACGGATTTTTGTCGCTCAGTAAAATTCCATCGATCCCAGTTGAGTTTGAACTCATGACCAGTAGATACTGAGGCAAGGACTTTACTCCAAGACCATCGAGGTCTATTTGAAAATAATAGCGCTAAAAGTTCGTTGATCAGAATCCCATACGATCAACAATAATGTTAAACGTGAAAATTGTATTCAATAAAACAAAGATGTAACAAATCTGAGCACACGGCTCACTTGTAAAATTAATGTTACACATTTCCCAAAATTGGCCAAAAGCACTCAGTAGAACTCTCATTTGTTATGGTATCAATGTGAAATGTTGGTTTGTGGATCGGTTTGCTTAGTTCAAATTGAGATTGTAAAAGAGAATAACATCTAGAAGACAAGTTCATATACCGAGCTTTCCTATATCAAATCGAACGGATGACATTTGTAACTACACTAACACACGAGTATATGAGGCAGGACAAGCATACTGGAGGATTCCATCACTTACTAAAAATATTGGCAAATAAAATAAATTATATGGTGCACCCCACATACATTCTTGCTCCTTTGTATAAAAATTGAAACATTTACTTAAAACTTATGGAAGATTTGTGGAACAAAATAATATACATTGTTGTAAAAACATAACGGTAAAAGAGTATCACACCCCACCACAGAGCAAAAATAAAATAAGATACACTGTTACAGAAACATATTGAAAAAATAGTAACATCTATATCCACCAAAGAGTTGTCCCAGATTACCATTTGAAGCATATATCTTCTTATAGCTTAAGTAAAAGATTTTTATTTTTAATAGTCCTACAATATCTTTGCAACTATAAGTTATTTCTTATCTCGAATAATGGTGGAGATATGATCAAAACAAGAGATACTCTATTTGTGTAAAATACCTCTAACTCCGGGTTGGGCAACTATGTCGCTAATCTCCATAAGTGGCGACTTGGCCATGAAAGTGTGGCGAATTTGGGTTTGCCACTTTCTCACAAAAATTTTTTTTTTCTGAAGGTGTGTGCTTGTTGTAACATGATATTTCCTGCATATAATTGGAAACACTCCCCAAGTGTATTGAGTTATGATATTCAGCCAAAATATTGTCAAATCTCCCATTAAATTGTCATACATTTCAATGCGAACAATTTTCAATATTTGTGTCTGAAACAGTTGCTAGCTGAGTATATGAATTGAATAAACTTGTTCAAACAGTGTATTTTGTTTTAAATGTTCGCTTGAGCGACTTTATTTCTCAATGTTTACATAGTGTGGCGAATTTAATGTCTCACTCGCCCCACCTGTTGCTTACTTACTTACTTACTTACTTATTCTACTGCATTAGGAACTCAAAAGTTCATCACCGCACTCAAAAATGTACGCCACCTACACCTACCTTCGCTGGAGTAGTCGCCACACGGAGTTCCGAATGGGTGACTATTTTATCACTGGAATATTTTATTCCAGGGACAGGCATGGTATACTTTTTAGTGTTTCTTGATTAAATGTTTTTACGGTGAAAGATCATCACGCTTACACCCACCCCAAAGCTGGAGTATCATCCTTATAGGCTGTCCATGACTGCTTATTCAATATATTCACAAATACTCTTCATATTTGAAGGCCGTATCCTCTATCCGCAAACTGAGGACGCGCTGTGCCATGGATGATAGGGATTCACAAAACCTGTGGCTACTTTGACAAATATGTTGCCCACCTCTGCTCTTAAGTCATTTTCCAGTAAGAATAAGACGCTATTTTGTTTGTAATGATAAACAGTGCAAACAGCAAAGTGTTCACACGAAATGACCTGTGTCGAGAAGGTGGTCGACTCGATGACATCGAGCCAAGCGCGTGGTGAAATTGACTAGCCTCTCCACTTGTTGGATTGACTCAGCTAGAAATGGATCTTGATGATGAGTATGCGATGTTGAGATGGGGCTATCTTACCAGAGATGGAATCGGAATCGGGAAAATAGGCGTTTCTGGATTCACCCAATCATCTCTGACCGTAGAGAGAAATGTTCTTTCTATTCTTTATGGACTGAGTTAAGAAAATACGATGAACTATTCTTCAATTTCACAAGGACGTCTCAAGAATTTGTTCCAAGATTTTGAGAGTTGTACAAGAAGACTTAACCTAGTAAAACACCATATTGATAAACAGAGTTAGTCCATAAGAAAGGCTTGTCATTGATATAAGGTAAAAAGCAGTAATTTTCATTATTTTGCCAACACTTTACATTTTTATTTTATCTCCAACTACTTCCTAACAGGCAATCATGTTCTAATGAGCCCTAAGTATAAGTATTACTTATAAATAAAGAAAGTAAATTTGTTATTTTCCAATTTATTACAAATATTTACTGTATATAAAAAGTGTAGTTCTTAAGTAATAAAAAACAAGGAATTATTTATCTCAACAAAATTATCTGCTACTTATAAACAAATCTAACTTCAAAAAATGCTCATGTCCGATTCATAAGTGTCATTGGACACGAATGATCCTACAGATTCAGTTGGGAACAATGCAGGGGATGTCGTTAGTGCTATGAATGTGTTAAGTTGTGTTTGTTTGTTTGATGCATGAGGTAGTAGTTGTTTGTATTGTAAGGTTGTGGCGAATTGAAGGATATGTGAGGGTGCACTTGATGGTATGAGGTCTGAAGTTGTGGTTCAGCCAACTGAGCTTGAGGTTGACTTTCTTGACTGAATTGATTCTGCATAGGATTTGAAGCAGGAAATGCTGCATATTTATTAAAGACTTGCATCATCTCCATCCTATAAGACCATTTTAGGTGTTGCGGAATATTCTTTGTGATTGGGAGAAGAGACATAAGAAAATGGATATCATCATCTTTAGATTTCTCTGTTTCTCCTATCTGGCCATTAGGTTAGTTTCTAGATCAGACATTATTTTGATAAACAAGTGATTATGTTGGACGGTTTGATTCAATAACATCTTTCAAAAAAGCAACCTGATGAGTGTAGACATATTGGGATTTCCTCTTCCCTCCACTGCCTGAGCTCACTGCCCTTCAAGCAGCTGACTTCCTTTGAGTATCAGTCTCTTAAATTTTTCCATCTATTCTGAAGTGCGTTTTCTGAAAATAAAATTGAAAGTTAATACAAGTCTGAGTCATTTCTACTTTCACATGACACTTCGGTAAGTAAATATTGTGATTGTAAAAATAATTGACTTCAAGATTTTGACAAATTAAAAACAAAAAAGTGTCTGAATATGTTTCTGTGTGTTTGTACCTCATGCTAGAGCCGAACATATTTTACCGATTGGGCTAATATTTGTTATCAAAAGTTTTCATAAGGCTCTCCCAAAGAGTTTTTTGAATTATATATCCAACCCTAAAAGGGTAGTTTACTGAGAGGGCAAAAAGAGGAAAAAAATAACTATCTTGAAATTTGCTTTAACTATTTTGGTCAAATTTTATTTTCAGGCACTGTTTATAATATCATTATAAACATGGATATACTAATTTTTTCATTGCCTTGGGAAAATTTTCCAATTTTTATAATTTCTTCGCAACTATTTTAGATACTAAATAACTTATTATTGTAAATTAGTAGTACTGTTAAAGATCCTAATCTTTTATCTGAAATATATTTTTATAAAACCAATAGTTTTTGGTTATAATCTAATATATATACATATATATTAGATTATAACTAAATTCAGATACTATATTCAGATAATTGAAAATGAGTTTTATTTTTATGTTGTTTGGTGGACAAAGATGTTCTATTTTATCATTTATTTTTGTAACAGTATTCCGACTTAGTAATTCCTAGAGTAGGTAAATAAAAGTGTATATTATTTCATTTATGATCTTTGGTGGAGTGTTTCTTCAAAACTGTATGTATATATTATTTTGTTTCCCAAATATTGTGAGTTTTTATAAATATATATTTTAAACAAAAGACGTAGAGTTATATGTGGAGCACCGTGCCATTTATTTTATTTTATTTCCTGTACTTGGCCAGCGGTTGTTCACTGTCTGACTTGCATTATGTATTTCGTGTGGGGAGGTCAACTGTTAGTCAGATAGTGAGGGATTTTTGCCAGGCAATATGAAAAGGTTTATCTCCCTTGGAAATTCCAGAGTTTTCGGAGAGAAGATGGATATAAATTGCTGCAAGATTTGAAGAGATTACCAACTTTCCACACTGTATTGGTGCTATAGATGGGGAACATATAAGGATGATACAACCTCCACACAGTGGGTCAATGTTTTGTAGTTATAAAGGATTTGTATCGGTAGTTCTGCTCTCCATGTGTGATGCAAGATATCAGTTAACCTAGGTTGACATTGGCGCTTATGTCAAGTGTAGTGATTCCGGAACTTTTAAAAGTTGAAAACTGGGTCCCTTAATATCCCGCAAGCCTCACCCTTGAAAAATTCCCCAATCCTATATCCCTACGTTTTTGTTGGTGTTGAAGCCTTTTCTTCGTTTGAAAACGTACTCCGACAATATGGTGGCAAAAACCTGCACCACAAAAATGAATTTTCAACTACAGGCTACCAAGGGCTCGAAGACATATTGAATGTTGCTTCGGAATTTTGGCCAACAAGTGGAGAAAATTCCATAGGTCTCTAAATGTTGATGTCCATCTAGCAGAAGACATCATCAAAGCTACCTGTATTCTCCACAATTTTGCATGGCAATGAGATAGGGCAATATATGACATAAGTAATTTGATGTCATGTCAATTTATATACATTGATAATGATACCTTGAGCAGAGGTAATAAAAGAGCCCTACCAACAAGGGATATATATGCAAACTATTTTGTGAAAGATGCATCCCTGCTTTGGCAAAATCAAGCTCTACTCTGAAACATTTTTACAACCATTACTTATATTTGTACTGCACGCAATATATATATAAAGTTAAATGTGACCTACCCTTGTCTTTTTTTTTTCAAAGTAGCTGTGTCTGATGCAAATAGATTTGTAACGTCTTACGAGACCTTACTCCTCTTTAGTTTGTCTCCATAGTCACTTGTTTTCATATTCCATGGTCTTTCTTCTACTGATTGCTTCAGTTTCTCCGAGTCGATAGTTTCCACCATTTTCCCCTAGTAAGAGAAAAACAACATATATATTGCTATATATAAAAGGTTATGTCCAGTGGATGTCCCGACAAAATTCCTAGCCCACTTCCAGGTGAGCTAGAAAGCTGAAACGGTTCAGTCTTACAGGCAGGTAATTTGCTCAAGCCGTTAACCCGAACAAAGCACGGATGATCCGGAAAGGTGTATTTAATGTTATATAAGTTTGTATGCATCAAATTTAAGCAAAATAGATCTCATACACATGTTTGGTGTTGCATCTTGACTTAATAAAACGGATTTTTCTATAATAATAATATTTTTAATTTATGTTTGTCACCTTAATTTCGCAGTTTTTAACACAATGTGAACCAATAAAGCAATAATTTGGTTTTGAGGGGTAAAGGAACATCACCAGTTATTTTTGATTTGGTGGAGGTCTTCAAGGTTATTCATTGTCAACTTAAGGTTTTTTAAATGGACACATATAACAATTTTAACGGAATATTATTACTCGCCAAAAAATAAATAACTTTTGCCAGAAACATTTTTCATTTTGATATAAATTTTTGAAGAATTTTAACTTGTATTGGTAGGGACTACGTGATTTACTACATGGTCTTCAATCTTTTATAAAGCGAATTTAAAATTATATTAAGGTTTATGGTCATAATTTTGAACATTTATTAGAGTCATTTTATAAATAACATTACGTTTAACGCAATAAAGAAACACATGTATTAGAAAGATATTGAATACATTTTTTTTTATAAAAGCAAGTTCAAATATCAAACAAGTAAAAAATAGCCTGTGATATTCTCTTTCCCCCTCAAAAAAAAAAAATTGTTCAAACAGTTTTTTAAAATAAAATTCTGGTGTCTTACCTTAAATGCCCTAACCTGTATATATATATAAACCCTTTCAAAAACAACTAAAACGCAGAAATAATTAAGAAACATGAATGCAATACTCAAACTCTATTCTATACCAGTTGTTCACAACTTTTTTTTTAAGCCTTGTGCCCACTTCTGAGAATTGGAATCCATGGCTACCACCATCCCTCTCCCCCCACAAAAGTTTACTGTGATAAACATGCTTAAATAAGGGAAAATAAACTTAAATTATGTTATGTTGTACATACTGTAACATTACGTCGTATAATGTTACAATTGGACCACGCCCCATACTGACGTAAATGGATGTAGCGCATCAAATCATACTATCCGCTCCAATAAATTCAATTAGATTTAGGATCCTTACAATAGTATTTTTCGCTGTTGTAGTTCTTGTAGGCTAAGAAGACATAATATAACAATGCTGGACAATATGTTTCACGATTCAATCCAAATCAATGTAATAATCTGTTCAAGTACTTACAATATGAATCTGCTTTCAATAGAATCCTGCTAGGCTGGACTACGCACGGGAATCCAAGATCGGCGACTAGGGCAAGAGAGGCCCGGTGTATCTACAACTCGTCCCGACACTCAAAATGGACTAGCAAGTAATGAGGCATGAACTAACAACGCCTGCTAGAGGATACTTACGTAGCTGACCTCTGACGGATGAAATAAGAACCTCCTTCAAAACATCGGGTGATTGGA